>PVIH01013838.1:0-56547 GCA_004025045.1 Sigmodon hispidus
GGAAGCAATGAGAGCTCAACTCTCCCTCCCAGGCCAGGATACAGGCGCTGAGGCCTGCGGAACCCTCCTCACCTCTGGTCAGGGTTCGAATCCACCCCTCAGAGACCCCTGCAGTTGGTTTGCTCAGTTCACTCAGTTCGGGGTCGCAATAGGGATCCTTGCAGAGGGGTCCTCTTTCAAGCCAGCCTCCTGCCTTTCCCCTCCATGCCCTCTGCAGCCTGGGCTCAGACACTGCTGGTTCTTCCTTACCTTCCTCCCTGACATCCCAGTGGGGCTGGCCCTGATACCAGTGGGGGTGTAGATGAATCAACTTCGGACTGTTCAAAAGCAGCCCTAACTTAGAGATGGAAAGCACATATGAGCTCCCTGGGGCTCTGGGTTTGATCCCAGCCTC
The DNA here is from genome assembly GCA_004025045.1 of Sigmodon hispidus. Classification (NCBI taxonomy): domain Eukaryota; kingdom Metazoa; phylum Chordata; class Mammalia; order Rodentia; family Cricetidae; genus Sigmodon; species Sigmodon hispidus. The sequence continues at coordinate 395 of PVIH01013838.1, forward strand.
TGAGCAGCAGCTGTCCAGCTGAATCACCTTTATTTTGCAGAGGGAAGCTTGCTAATGTTACAGGAGAAAACCAGGGAAGAAGGAGGGTTTTTCCATTGGTCGTCTCCAGGTCCTTCTGCCAACATCCATGAAAATGCTTCAGGCCTCTGACATCTGGTGGCTCCTTGTTCTTCCCGTACACACTGGCCTCATGGGTACAGATGGGGCTAAAGCTCTTAGGATGAGGAAAGACAGAGGGTGATATAAAGCTGCATCCAGAACATTTGCAGAGGGAAAAATGGCTGACAGGTGAAGGGCAGCCCACCTGGGCAACTCTAGCCACTCATGTTGTGTGTGGACTGAGGCCCTTCAGGATCATAATGTATGTTCCTATAGAGCTGTGACACTTCTTACAGATCCAAAAGTGAGACACATCAGAGAAGCAGAGACTGACATTATGTGAGATCATCCTATACATGAGCTCCAAGTGACTGCACCCGGACAAGCAGGACATGTGTGACTCTGGAGAATAGCTACACCCACCTATGGTTACATATCCCCATTGACTTCTGCATTGTCAGAGCCAGTGGAGATTTGTTGGCTGTTCATCCATTCATACAGGAAGTGAGTTGCCTTGCACACCATAGTGCCGGGCCCTTCCCCAGCAGGACTATATCAAGAGTAAGACCTGCTGATCACGACCTAGGGATCACTTATACATACATCCAGCCACTCCCAGGCACTTACCAAACATCACTAACTATTGCCATGATGAATCATCGAATCTACATGACCACTGCTTACACAGTTCTCTTTCTTGCCTACACAACTCTTCCGACCATGCACATATGTTCTTGCTGAACATCTCTTCACCAGGCTCTGAGGCCCTGAAAACAGGTGTCATTTTTTGTCTTTGAAAATTAGTTCCAGGCCCATAAGGCAGGCCATGCTGGGATCCAGGGCACATGTCTATACTTTTTGAGCCCATCCTGGTGCTTTGCTTCAATGGTCTTTCAGGCTCAGCTCACAGGGATGAAGAGGCTAGTTCATTTCAGTAGCCTTGCCTCTGATTTCTAGGCAGTGTGGCCTAGACAGGTCCTTTAACTAACTGCTCTTAGCCTGATCCCATTCATGTGGGTTATAGGATGGAATCTAAGTCACAGAGTCCAGATGAATCCTGATTGAGGTCACCATGGTAAAGACCAAGGACTTTGCTGGATGCAAGAAGGCCATTGAATCAAGGCAGATGGCTCTGTGGCCTCTACAGGAAGGTGAGGTAAGTTGCTGTTTGATAGTCAGCACTGTGCAAGACACTGTTCCCAGCCTATGCTCCCACATCCACATGGTATTGTTCATGGGCTCCCATGCATGTCCCTGACACTCAGCAGCCACACACAGGACACCTGTTTCCTGTCCTCCTGGAAATGTCAACAGGAAGACATAATGAAGCTTTCAGAATAGATGACTCTTTCTCTGCCCAGCAGCTACCCTCTGAGGCAGGAAGCTACATGTTACAGAATGACTTCTATAGAGGGCAAGACCCTGGCTGGGCTGGGACTATGATCTCCCAGGGTACCATGTTACCTATGGAACAGACTCCTAGTGGTGACCTTAGCTCCACTGTGCTAGGGTCCTTACTCCTTGAACAATGGGATCCAAGAGGCAAGGGTTGTGGTGGCAGAGTGCTTCCAACAGTAGCCTAAGGCCAGTGCTCCTGTATCCACTGACACTGTTGAGCGTGAATTGCAGCTCAGTCCAAGGCTGGCCATGGGTAGGATGGCAAGAAATGTCATTACCAAATGGCCTGCATGATTAACTAGAAAATTAATAGGCCACAGCTTCCTCTGCACTTGCTGAGCATCTTGAAATCCCATAAATGTGCTGGAGTCAAGTTGCCAAAAACAGATTGGCTCCACCCCCATCCATCAACTGCCCAAGATCAATGAACCTTTGCAGAAGGCCTTATCCAGTGCCTGAACTGTATTTCAGAAGCCAGAAACTGGATTTGGGGCCCACCTATTGCATCACCTTTGTCCAGACTGGACATGGACATCAGGATGGTCTCAGTGTCAGCTTTGGGCTTCTTGTTGCCCCCTACAATCTGTGTTCTTTCTTCTGCTTTTGTTTGCTGTTTGTGCAAGGGAGAAATGCTAAACCTAACTGCCAATAGCCTGGGTACTAGAGTGGAGAGTGTGGTATAGGTTACTGCTTACTGCCTCTGGTCTTTCCATTAGAGAGTTCAGCCACTGAGGTGAGACTTTGCCCCTGGTCTTGTGGGAAGGTTGTCCCTAAAATGCAAGCTTGATTCCTAGCACTTCGTATCTTGCTCCCAGGACCTGCATGCACCCTTGTTAACCCCCATCCACCAGTTCACTTCTAATTATTCAGGTGTCTGACCTTCCTGCTCTGTTCTGGCCCACACTGTGGATAGAGTCTTTTCAGCCTGGACAGAGTGTGGGCAGAGGCGCCATATCTCCAGCTGGGGTTGGGTGTGGGCTCAGGCTCCCTGCTGGGGGCTGCTCCATGTGTGTGTGTGTGTGTGTGTGTGTGTGTGTGTGTGTGGTGGGTGTGAGTAGGCTGTTTCTCCCCTTCAAGTACTCAGCCCACTGCAAACCCCCCTCCCATGGAACTGAATTCCATCTGGATTAGCGTTAAGTATATTAAAAAAAAAAAAGAGGGACCCAGAAAAGTGAGAATTAAGTAGAATTTAATATTCACTCCGCCTTGGGAGAGAGTTGCTTTCCTAAGTTTAGAACTAATTCAAGGAATCAGGAGAGAAAATATGGACAGGCTTGGCTGCGTCAGAATGAAAATCTTCTGCATGTCAGATGAAACTGCCAAAGCCAAAGGCCCGGGTTGTGCAGCCCAGAAAAGACATCTACAGCAAGTGTGACAGGCGAGGCTTAATTTCTTTATTAAAGAAAGAGCTTCTCAACTTTCTCAGAGGATGTGGGAGAGCACGTGAGTCTGTGAAGTTCAGGCTGTTTTCAAGGTCCCCAAGACAAGGCCATTGCTGATGCTGTGGGACAGACAGGGCTCGGAGGGGGAGGGGTAACAATATTTATCGCTCATTCACTCATTCATTCATTTATTATTTTAAAATTATTGATTAAATTGTTATCTTTTTGTGCATGATGTTTGGATGTGGGTATGTTATTGTACCGTATGTGTACTAGGTGCCTGTGGAGGTCAAAAGACTGTGTTGGATTCCTTGGAACTGGAACTACAGGCAGTTGTGAGCTGCCATTTGGGTGCTGGGAATTGAACTCAGGCCCTCTGAAAGAGCAGCCAGTGAACCATCTCTCCAGCCCCAGTTGATTTGTGTGTGGGTGGGTAGATTTTCTTTGAGGAGTATATTTTACTTTTTTAAGATTTATTTATTATGTATACAGTATACAGAAGAGGGTACCAGATGTCATTATAGATAGTTGTGAGCTACCATGTGGTTGTTGGGAATTGAACTCAGGACCTCTGGAAGAACAGTCAGTGCTCTTAACCTCTGAGCCATCTCTCCAGCCCCTATTTTACTTTTTTAAAAAGTCAGAAAATATAAATATAAGTTATATGTGTTCAGTAATATCAGTGACTCATTATTATTGTCACTCTAACCACAGTGGCCTTCTCAGGCTGTGCAGCAAGAAGATCCTGTGTATCTGTTTATTTAACCCATGAGCTGACTCTCCCCTTTCCAGGGCAGTGTTTACAGCTATTCTCATTTTAAAGACAAGAAAACAGGGGTCCATCAGGGTTAAGGGCAGGATACCAGGGATACCAGATGATTATTGGGGTTCTGATGGGTTCACATGGAGCTCTCTTCCCCAAAGTCCTCAGACCATAGGCCTTGGCACTCCATGCTCCACTGTTGTCTAGATTAGTCCCGAGTGTGTGTGGAGTGAACAACAAACACAAACAATGACAAAAATCTGGAAGTGTGGGCAGCTGTGATGACCCCACTCATGAGCAGGAAGAGTTGCGTGTGAAGTTGCCCAGGTTTGTGATATGAAAACAAGGCTAAGGTGTTCTTGGACTAATTGATGAAACATCCTTGAACTCAACACAAGTTGGAGAAAATAACAAGAAAGACAAATGCATTCAGAGGCAGCTGGTGAGTCTTCCCTGGATGGTATGTGCTGCCCTGGGCCAATTCTCAATGTGGTCATGCTGCTCAGACAAGCCGGCTGAAGTCCTTGAGAGGCTTCCAACAGGATCTGACAAGGATGAAAGTCCCAAGAGAGAGCCCCATGTTGGTGAGCTGGGTGCCCTGATTCTAGGGCATTTGTTCTGTCTACTGCCTTGGACTCTGATGTGACATTTCAGTCTGTTTATGAGGGTATGGGTTTGGAGAAATTGAGCACATGGACAGACCATGGCAGGTGGTTCTGACAGAAAGGACCAAGGGTGTGTGGGGAGATGCCAGTTGTGTCTGGGATTATAAGAGGCCTGTGAGTGGAGGCGGCATCTGTAGTGTTGAGCCCGGGAGGAGGGCTGCAGCTGCTGCAAGGTGAAGGTGCACAGGCATCTGAGAAGGTTTGAAAATGCTTCAGCTGCTGAGGGTCAGAGCCCCCATGGAGAAGCAGAGAGGGCCAGAGAAGTATAAGGAGGAAATGCAGGCACTGATGGCCCAACATGACTATGGTACTGAGGTCACCAGCCCCATGAGATGGCCAAATCCTCTTAAATCAGCTTCTACAAACCCCGGGTGTCTTTGGAGCTTAAGTGAAAGATCTAAAAACTGACAAGTTCTCAGTAGGAGGGACATTGCAGTTGTCAATAATGACAGAGAAAACTGGCTTCCTGGGCCATAAAGGTGGTTCTCTGAAGGAGCCAGAATGCCAAAAGAGAGCAAAAGCACAGATTCCTCTTTTCCCAAGGTTCAGGATCTGAGCTTCTGCATATGGTCCTGATGCTGCTAGTGGGAATCAAGCTTCTCTAGATGTCTCACTATCCTGCTAGGAATTTGAGCATCTCCAAGTGGCCCTGATGCTCCTCTCTAGGGCTTGGCCGCAGGACCTTGGAACTGAGAAGAGGTTAGTTAAGCTTGATCATTCTTGGGTCAGGACCAAGTCTCCAGTGGATTTAGTGGATGCTTCAAATGCTCTGTGAACTTCCAGGTCCAGAGCACAAGCACACTTCTGTTTGGGAACATTGGGTGGGAGGCTTGCCAGACCCAGGGGACATTTAACCCAAGCCATCATCTCTTATTCCACAGTTTAGCTCAACTTAATTCATCTCACTCGCCCTAGATTCTCCCAGTTTCTTCTCTCCAACTCAGCTCACACCTCCAATCCAGCCCCTGATCGTTTTCCATGCAATTTTTAATTCAAAACAAACAGTGCCAATTCAGTTTATCCTAATTCTGTTCTATTAAGTCCTTTCTATTCAATTCTATTTCCCCTCTCCAATGGGACGAAATTCAATTCTTTCAATTCTTTTCAATTGTCCTCATGCCAGAATTTTGTCTTCTAACCCAATCTTGCCACCAATTCAACTTACTTAAATTATCTCTTTTTTTTCCCCAAACTGACTTAACCCCTCATTGGGACAGCAGTGTCACGTCCCTACTGTAGCACAATGGTCTTATTCTGTCCCCAAGGCCTGAATTTCTGCCCTTGTAAAGCTCCATTCTCTTTGATGGAGTATAAAAGAACTCCCTTGAGGCAACATGTTTTGGAAAAGAAACACCATCACACATATGCTGGTCATGGCAAAGCTATGCACATTTGTCACTTCTTGTTTTCCTGAGGACAGTGCCAAGAAAGAAAGAGATGTCTGTACCATGGTCACTACCTCCATGGTATACAAAGGAAACAGACAGTGTCTGCACCATGATGGGACCTTAGTGGAAACAGGTGCATGCCTTAAACTTGGGTTATTGATGGCAAAGTGCTTGTTTGACATGTGCGCAAAAATACCAACTTCTGATAATGCTGATCAATACTGTTATGTATTTGTTATGTTCTAAGGCTTGGAGGTGAGCAGATAAGCTATGATTCTACTCTTGTGCACCTGTGTTCCAGGGTAGAAGGTGACAGGTCACATGACCACTGCAGTTATTGAGAGACTTCTGTGAGTTGGGGGCAGGGCATGACATAACAGCATGCCTACACAGACAGAACACTGGATAGGCTGGTGAATGAGATGCTGCCTATCCTGGGCATCAAAGATGACTCTCATCTGGGGTCTGGTGTTTGCTTGAGGCTGAAGCATCATACTCCTGACCATGTTTGTTGTTTACAGCAGTGAGCTTCATACCACCGTTTCAATTGCACACACTACTTCAGTGAGCATCTCCTGTCCCCTACCATGGCCCAGTCGGTAGGCAGCATCTGAATGGATGCCATTGCTCAGGCCACCTCATTCTCTAGTCCTTCTGGTACTCCAACTTGCACTGTGCTGGCTTTGCTTGCTGTGCCCAACATTGCATTTTTGCCTTCTTAGCTGAGCTTCGGCCTTCCAGAAGCAGCAGAGCTTTGACAACTAGGCTAAGAGGATAATCCAAGAAGTGGGAACAAGGGCTTAGTGCCCAACAGAGGATAAATACAAGTGAAATTAGGGCAATGCAAATCAGGGGACTGGGTAACCAGAGAGTTTAGGGACATCTAATTTTCTTATAGAAGACTCAGATTCAAAGCAGCAATAAGGCAAGTATGTGATCACCTCTTTATGTGTGTGCACATGTTTATGTGGTATACGTGCATGTACATACTTGCGTGGTGTGGATGTCAGAGGTCAATCTTGAGTATTAGTCCACAGTCATCACCCATCTTGATTTTTGAGATAGGGTCTCACATTGGCTCAGAGCTCTCTGAAAAGGCCAACCAGCAAGTGCCCGGGATCTTCCTTTCTCCATCTCCTTAGTGTTGAGATTGCAAACAGGTACCTTCATGCCTGCTTGCTGACAGAGGGGGAAACTCACCAATCATCACTGGTGGTGTGCGAGTAGGGTCCTCGACCAGGCAGATGGAAGGTGGTCTCTGGTGGAGGGTCGAACAGGGGTCCCTAGTGCCTATGCGCACTTAGGGCTGCCCCCCCTGCTGAGCACAGCACCAATGTTAGTTTTTTGCACGTGGCACGTGAATGGAATCTCAACACTGGGAGTACCACACTAGAGTTTATTACAGCAGAGGAGCAGAGATAGGGGCAGAAGGGAGCAGAGAGAGAGGAGAGGGAGAAGGGGAAGGGGCGGGGCTCGTGTGAGCCCTTTCTTTAAAAAGGGTGGGTGGGCCCATGTTTGCATCACCATACCCAGGGGCATGATTGACACTGTTGCATTCCAGGTGAATGCAAGCTTTGAAAATCCTTACAGCCTTCATGCCTGCTTTTTGATATGGGTTATAGGGGTCAAATTCAGGTTCTGATTCTTAAAAGGGCAAGCACTTGGCCAAATGAGCTGTCTCCCTAGCTCCCCATGTCCTCCTTCATTTTCTATCCATCAAGTTATTTGGCCTCCTCTGCCCCAGTATTGGAGGAATTGGGGTTTCAGCACCTGCGTCTGTGGACAGCTCCCTGGAAGGCAGGCTATTGTCTTATTCCTCAGCTGTCCCAGTTAAAGTACAGAGACTCCATCTATGTGATGACTATTCTGGTGTGGTGCAGCCACATACCTCCTAAGAGATGATGGATATGAAGGGTCCATCCTGAGAGATAGACAGAAGTGTCAGATTCTTAGTGTCACCTGGACCCCAGGTCCTTACTTGTTATATGGGATACCTAGGGAGGTGTTGGAACACTTTCATCATGTCCTCAACAGAGAGCTAAGTGTTACAATCTTACCCCAACATCCCCAACTAGATGCTGGATCAGATGGGAAGAGGAAACAGTCTCTTGAGGTTCTCACCTTAGTGATAGACCTGGGAAGGAGACTCCAGTATGACATTTGCCCAAGTCTTTTCTGGTCATGTTGATATGGTAAAGCTGAGTTCTGCTATGGAGATGTTTGACTCAAGGAATGGGGAATTTATGGTGCAACTTTAGCCATGACAAGACATGTAGGAGCAGATGGTGTCATTGGCTTGTTTAGTTGCCAGTATTGCCCATGACTATGGCTGGCCTCTTCTCTTATGAGAATGAATACATACACAGAGACTAATAGAAAACCCCAGGTAGAAAGAAACAGAAATCACCTTAAAATTCAAGGCTATTGCTGACCTCTAGGACTCATTGTATCTGGGTGAGAATATCTCTGGATTACCCATTGACTTCTCTACCTGGACTAGAGATTATCAGTATATGGTTGCTACCTGGGCTGGATTTTAAGATGGCATTTTGGAAACTGTCATTTTCACAGGGACACATTGGCAGGTTCCTCTTGGAAGGGTTCTCTTCTATAAAACTGTATCAACACAAGCAGTTCTAGAGAAGACTGGGCCAAGAGTTTTTTCTCCCATCTTCCAGGCCCACTTCTTCCAGGCCTGCACATCTGGGCTTTGTACATCTGGTAAAGAGGCTGGGGATTATGAAGTTCCCGTGCTGACAGTGTAGCTGTTTACATTGTCTGCATGCCAGAGGGCCCTGAGCCCTACCATGGACCCTCCCTGTTGCAGATCCAAGCTGAATTTCAGCACCTGGTCTCCATGGACAGCATCCAGTGTTTAGGACTCTTAGCATCTGTGCAGACACCAGACACTAAGTATCATCTGCTTACACTTGGGCCAGCTACAGTATCAGGTCCTGCATTTCTGAGAGCCACATGCTAACTTTCATGCAACAACCCTGGAACTGAACATGATTCTGAACTTGAAGGCAAGAAGTTGAGACTTCTATAAAGTTTTAACAGAATCGAGGCTATTTTGTCTTCAATTCATGAAACCCTTAGGGCTCCTTCGGAGTGAGTGTAGCTGCTGGGTCATGGAGTCAGCTGATGCTTATAGTTTGGGAGTCAGGGAGCCCGATGACTGGCATAATGCTCAGGTAAGAGGAGCAATGGATTCTCTAGAGTAGAGGAAGACAAAGAAAAGCCCACAATGCTTGGTGCTGAACAGAGGGTAGAAGAATGCTGAATATTTTGGCATATGTGTAGTTGAGAAGGGTGCACATGTTCTTAAATCCTGGCTCTGGTGCTGCTGAGAGATTCTGAGTCCTTCCTTCTATAATCACGTCTGTGCTATCTGAGTGGCTGATTCTTGCTTGGCCCTGTTCATTGCCTATTGCTCATTGGTGAAGAGAATCACCAGTCTAGTCTGGACCAATCAAAGTGCTCTGCTGAGATTCCTATTCACAAAGCTTTGGCTCTGGACCTTGGTTTGCCCTTCAGTGTGAGGTACAGCCACTCTTTCATCTAGGCAGAGAAGGAAGCTGACATGCAAAGGTCAAGTTGATTCTGACCTAAGATAGTGTTTCATGGAGCCTGAATATTCTTGACGAGTGGAGCTCACATGCTTAACTTCAAATATTCCCATCATGTCCATTCAGTCATTGCCTGGGTGATCACCACCCTGGTCCTCATATTTTATTTTATTTTTGTATGTATGGATATTCTTCATGCATTCATGTCTGTATACCATATGTATGCCTGTTGCCTACAAAAGCCACCTGGAACTCATGGAACTGGATTTGCAATAAAGAATTTTGAGCTGTCATGTGATGCTAAAAATTGAACCTAAATTCTCTGGAGGAGCAGCCAGTACTCTTTACTGCTGAGCCATCTCTCCAGCCCCCTTTAGATTTTCTATCTGTTAACCTCTTACCTTAATAATCTCTATGTTATGATCAGTGCTGAGGTCACTGCTAGCTCAATAGATATTCAGTTCTCACAATAAAGATATGAGTCCTCACCCTGCACACACCTCACAGACATTCACTGCTCACACTTCACACACTTATACATACCCAGTGCTTACACCACACACACTGCACACACCCCACAGACACAGCCCTCACCCTATCAGGGAGAATGAGAAATTTCCTATGATCTAGCAGAATAGAGATGGTGGCTTCTGGGAGCTCTGTAAACACTCTATGTCAGTCTGTGTTTTTATCAGCATAATGAAAAGTCCTGAATAACAGGGGCATCTCTGGTCTGTGTTAAGTCTCTTTGCCTCTCAGCATTTGGTTTCCACATGCAAATTGAAAGATCGAAGCCAGAACCTGGTGCTTGGCAGCTCCTCATCAGGCTGTGGGCAGCTGAATCTCTTATGGCTCATTATAGAGTGGAATAGTGTCACAGCCCTGGAATGTGGGTCTCTCCTACACACACACACACACACACACACACACACACACACACAGAGAGAGAGAGAAGGATGTGGGAATGAATTTGCCTCTCTTAGCATCTGTCTTTCCAGCTGGGAAGTGCATACTTGAGGAGGTCAGCCTTGCCTCCCACAAGTTGCATCTCTAACAACCCGACTGATCTTCTGGCTCAAAGCACAGGATGTAAGCAGCCCCCCGATGGCTCGCCAGGTTGAACTCTGATGGAAGTTCAAGGCACTCAAACTGCTGCCTGCATGCTGCAAGATGGCTCTTGGAGACCAAGATTTTTTTGCAGATCTGCAGAAGCATGAACTAAAGAGCAAAGGAGGGCCTGTGTCTCCCTGAGTTGCCCAGCAGGTAAGGGGTTCACCTGGGGACAAAACTCTTACTTAATCTGCTCCTCTAGCTTGGGGCCTTTTGTAAGCTGTCCTCATTCATCTTGTGGGCTGTAGGGAGAGGCAGACACTCTGCTGTCTTCCTTGGATGCCATTACCAGTCACCATACAAGTTGGGCAGTGTGGGAGGGGGATATATTGGAGATCTGTCTCTTGTTCTGCTTTCCCAGCATCCACCACTCTTCTCCAGACCATTCCCACAATGCCAGGGCTCTCAGCACAGCCCCACAAGATAAATAGCAGCAGACAGAGTGGTGCTCTTCAGGCATGTTGAGGCAAGGGAGTCCATCTCTGCTGCCAGTCCGTGTGCCGGTGTGTGCAACAGTGACAGAGATAATTTTCCAAACACCATCTGAGCCTGATGAATGTTGATGAGGGTGGTGGCTTTTTTCCCCCTAACTTTTAAGTTAGAAATTACATTTTTTTCCTCTGCCAAAATAAAGATGAGAAAACAAGTGAGTCTGGCTCTGATGGTGGCTGGATCCAGAGAAAACATGTCTGCGAGGTTCTGTATTGAACAAACAGACAAGGAGCCCGGGCATTTGTAGAAGTCAGCCTCAGGTTCTAGTCTGGCGTTCACTGCAGCTGGGGTTCATGAAGACCTGATGTGTGTCAGAAACTGCCTGCAGCTGGAGGCTAGTGACTCTTTTCTTTGGAAGGGGGCTGGTTCCTCTCCTCCTTATGGATGTGAAGATGTTGACAAACATGGGGGGCATACTGTTTGGGATGCTGCTTCTGGTCCTTCTCTTCCCTTTGTTATGTGGGTACCTGCACTCAAGATTGAGGACTGAGACAGGCACGCTGGCTGTCCTGGGGAAAGGCTGGCACACAGTCAGAGGCAGGAATGGGGCTGTTGGGGAAGGAGGACCTGTAGGCTTGGGAGTGATGGAGACAGCTTTGCCTGTTCCTAGCACTGTAGGTCTCCTTCTTGATTCTGGGGTCTCTGCTCTCATAGCAGCTCTTGCTCCCACATCATTACCAGGACAGGGCTAAACAGTGTCCTTCCTCCACAGCTACCAGAGAGTTTTTCTATCTTATCCCTTTATTGTACAGTTGGAGAAACTGAGGCCCAGTAAAGGAGGTTGGCGGTAGCTTAGAACCTTCTGGACCAGTAGGCCCCTGCTCTGGTCCCTCCCACCAGGCTTCAGTTTGATGTATGCATGCAAAGAGCTCCAGACCTCTACCCCACTGAGGTCCCTGGTGTGAGAGCTCTGGCCTTGGCCATTCTGCTTCAGAGCCTCAGCTTCAAGCTATATGCTTTTCTTTGTGAATGGTCACACTCCACTGCCTCTTGCCATTCTCCAGATGCTTTAATTTGCCTTATCTACACCCTTTGTGGTCTCTTCATCACATCAACTTCCAAAATAGAACAAGGAAGAACAGCATGAGAACACCCAGGTGACTCCAGCCCCATCCCTTTGGGAGATCTGTCACTAGCTTTCCCGTGAGCCGTGTTCTTTGCTCGCCCCTCCAGCTTGCTCCTGTCCATCTATACTTGGGGTGTTCCATCCCCACTCTGCCCTTTTGTGACCTCCTGTCTCCAGGTCTCCAGAGCTCTGTCCTTTTCCTTTCTTCTTCAGAATGGAGTCCTGGCTTGTTTAAAGCAAATAGCTTTTGTGAGTTTGCTAATGTACATGGAATTGGGGCCAGGGGATAGTACTGGTGAAAGTCTGAGCTTCCTGAAAGCTGAGAGGCTCATGTTATGCCTGGTCACCTTCCAACATAGCCTGAACCAGAGCCACATAGGACACCACACTGCTCCCCCTGGACAAAGACTGGGAGGTACCAAGATTTCAGGGTTCCCCAAATTCTCTTCTAGCTCCACTAAAGAGAACTTCAACCATCTCTGTGGCCTTCTTATGAAGGCCTGACTCTGCCCTGCCTTCAAGCCATTGCCATGGAAGATTTTACAGAAGGAGTTGAGAGCTATTTTATGATGATGAAATTATGTAGATGACATCAGCCAAGTGACTGCAGGGGTGAGGCCGGGTAGGATGGGTATAAGTGTGGAGGGCAGCACTCTGAGCCTGCCAGGTTCACAATGATGGTAGCTCACTGAGTATGTGGGCAGAACTATACAGAAGGGTATGTGCACAGAACACAGGCACAGAGAGAGTAAGCATATAGACACACATGCTACATACATAGACACAACTACACTGTATGTATAGACACACAGATACATGCTATACATATAGACATAGACACTATGATTATAGACACATGCACGTATACACACATTCTATGCATATAGACATATATAGATACATGCTGTATGTATAGACTTAAATAAATACTATGCCTATAATATGCATAAAGATATATCAATCTTATACACATTCACATGACACATATACAATATGTATACAAACACAAAAATTATGCACACATATACACTATTTACACATATACACACATTAGATATGCACATACATTATGCATATTAACACACATATACATACTTGTACAATAAACATATAGACACATACATAGAGAGATACATATATATTCTAGCACAGAGACATACACACAAACATAGATACACAGATACAAACGTACAAAAGGCTCATATGTACACAGACACATATGTACATTTAGGCACTTGTGTACATGCACAGGCTCATGTGCACACAGATACACATGTACATAGGTATGCATATACACATATGGGTCCATAAAGGCATGTACACACACATAGACACAGATATGCATACACAGAGGTACATACACACACAGATACACATAGACATATACACAGGTGCATACACCTGGGGAAAGGCAGAGAGGTCTGTGGTCGGCACTGAGGTGTGTTTAGGTTTGCTGTATGCTGAGGTTAGAGAGAGCCAGGATGATATGGGGTGACAAAATTCTCTTTTGTAACATCTTTGCCACTTTTTAAATGTATACATTCCACAGTAAAAGTCTGACTGGCTTTGGTGGTTTTCAGCAGAGGGCAGTGTGTGCTGGGGAGGGTTGGGAAGGGCATTGGGACACCTGCCATGAGGTAGTGGTCTGACTCAGGTTGGGAGAGATACTGTGTCATCAGGGAGGGTTGCTAGTGATGTTAGAATGAGGTTCTGTCGGGTCTGAGGACAGAGCCCTGGAATCTCCATGATGTACTCTGGGCCCAGAATGCCTCTATATTTCTGGTGAGCCTAGTACAGGTATTTCAGAGGGCAACCTGGCTGCTCTAGACAGCACTCTACCCCAAGAGAGCCATAGCCAGCACCACCTTTCTTTGGCCAGTCCCTCTTCAGAAAAGGCTGCAGCCCTCTGGAGGGCAAAAGGTTTGGGGTGGAAGCATTCTGCTATGACTCCCGCTACTGTGGTCCATCACTCTGTAGAGGAGGACTTTTAGAGCAAGATAATGCCTCATGTCTTTATCTAGTCTACCATCTACCATTACTTCAAGCACTCCAACCTGGCCTTACCCCTCTGAACCTCTAGAGCTCCTTTCCTGGATGCTGTGACCTGTAGTGATTCTCTTTGCCTCAGGATAGAGTCCAGGCCATGTGGGTTGTCTCTGGAGACACTTCCTGTTATATGCCTCTTCAGCCTGTGCAGGCCCACTGCCAGGCTTAGTGGGAAACACTCAGCACTGGCATGGAGAACTATTCCCTTCCCATTTCCTTTACTGGGCAGTTCTGACGTACAGGCGGAGCCTCTTACATCCAAGTGTTAGGCCTTGGATTAGTATCTTAGTCAATGTTCGGTTTCTGTGAAGAGACACCATGATCATAACAACTCATAAAGAAAGACATTTAGTTGGGTCTGTCTTACAGTTTCAGAGGTTTAGTCCATTATTGTCATTGTGGGAAGCATGGCAGCATGCAGGCAGACACGGTGCTGGAGAGGTAGCTGAGAATTCTACAACTGGATCAACAGACACTAAGTAGAGAGAAGGACACTGGGCCTGGCTTGAGCATTTGGAACCCCAAACCCCGTACCCAGTGATACACTTCCTCCAACAAAACCACACCTACTCCAACAAGGTCACATTTCCTAATTCCTGTCAGGGAGGTCACTCCCTAATGACTAAGCATTTAATCTACGAGCCTATGATGGTCATTCTTATTTAAACCACCACAGACATAGCACCCTGACTCAGTTCTCCTGCAATCCTCTAGTAGCTTTGGATCAGTTGCCATCCAGTAGAGAAAAAGCCACCCTCAGTGTGATCAATGCCCTCATGCTGGCTTGATGTAAAGAACAGAATTTGGTGACAGGTGACAAATTATTCAATGACATTTATGCAGGAAGAGCATCACCTCTGAACAGAATGATGTGTCCAAAGACATATCGGAAAGAGTCTTAGGAGAAGGGCAGGTGTCAGGGTGGCTATGGGTAGCCAAGCAGCTGGTCAGATGTGCATCTCAAGAGTGAGAATGCGAGCGGTGATGTCAGCACATCAGAGAGAGGGCAGGGTGTCAGCGTGATCTAGATTAGACTGACTACAACTTGGCCTGCCTGTCCTTATCCCTCAGGTCTTGAGATTGTGGCTTGGCATCCACACTTCTTGGGGGGACATCAGGGTTGATAGAGATACCCAGAGCCCACTGCTAGGCTTCTTTAGTCTGACTAAATCCCAATAAAATAGGCTCAGAATTCAGGATCCAGTTCCAATTTGCCATTTGTGGGGCACAGTGTCTTGGTTCTACTGAGGCTACTTCCTCTCCCTACCTACAGGAATAGTGGAAGCTAGAACTACAGGGGACCACCAGAGATTAATTATAGCCAGGCCCATGGGGGCTGCACAAATAGCAGCTGGACATCAAATCCATACTGGATGCTGAGCGTGGGCAGTGCTTACACCCCGCCTCCCCGCTGTGGGCTGGGCTGGGGCAGCTATGTCCATCTCTCTCAACCATGGCGTACTGGCAGGTGAGGAGGGAAGAAAGGTCTTTTTAATAGAGAAACCAATGCCTCATCATGTCAGTTTCAGTGGCAGCCTTAGAACTCTTCCCCTGCTTCACTGCTGTCTGTAGCTCAGACAGGGAGGTAGGAGTCAAGCAAAGCCTCAGCTGCAGCCTTAGATGGAAAACTCCCATGAGCAGTAGAGGCTCAGGCCCAGCTTAGGGGAATTTGCTGAAGCTTAGAAAGGAGCTGGATAAGGAGGAAGTAAGAGAGGCAAATCTATCCTCAAATCCTTGCTGGAGTATCAGCACAAGGGGGTCTGACCTAGGTCACCTACTCTGGAGGGGAGATGACTAGTCCTTTGCTGGGTGTCCCCATAGGGAATGGAGCCCCACAGGTTTATAAACTGAGCCCTGATCCTCATCATTCACAGGTCCTTCATTCTGCTCCACACTGAGCTCTGATCTTGGTCCTGAGCCTGGAAACACTGTAGCCTTTATCTTTAGACCCAGCACAAGCTTATTCCTTACCCTGGATATTGTCCTTGTTAAGTTTCTGTTCCTGTGATTAAAAAACAAACAACAATAACAACAACAACAAAAAAACAAAAACATGACCAAGAAAACATTCCTGGATAGTGTTGCTATTGCTGTGAAGAAATACCGAACCAAAAGCAAGTTGGAGAGGAAAGGACTTATACTTTCATATCACAGTCCATAATTGATGAAAGTCAGGACAGGAATTCAAACAGGGCAGGAACCTAGAGGCAGGAGCTGGTACTGAGGCAGTGTAGGGGTGCTTCTTACTGGCTTGCTCATTCTAGCTTGCTAGGCCTGATTTCATATAGAACCCTGAGCCATCAGCTCAAACGTGCCCCCCACACACAATGGACTGGGTCCTACCACATCAATCACTAATTAAGAAAATGCCTATAGGCATGCCTTGAGCCTATGGGGGAATTTTCTCACTTGGGGATCCTTCCTCTCAGATGACTATATCTTGTGTCAAGTTGACATAAAACTAGCCAGCACAGCAACTTACAAAGAAAGTGTCTAATTGGGCTTACAGTTTCAGAGCGTTAGAGTCCATAGTAGCGGAGAAAAGATATGGCAACAGAGAGCTTACATTTTGATCTGGAAAGTAGAAGACAGAAGTCATTGAGAGACATGGGGAATGACTTAAGTCTCTTGAAACCTCTCAAAGCCCACCCCCAATATCACAACAAGGCCACCTCCCCTAATCCTGTCTAAACACTTTTACCAACTGGAGACCATGCATTCAGACACACGAGCCTGTGGGTACCATTCTCACTTAAAACACTACAATTTAATATTGAGTCTCAGCTCTATTTATTAAATGAGTTTGGCTCTGGTTACACCCTGAACTCTAACCATGCTCACACACTGAGCCTGAACATGCTCACATTCTGACCCCTGATTCTGCTCACACAACGAACACACTGAGCTTTAAACCTGGTCAGCCTGGATCCTCTCCAGCCTGGAAGCTAAGGATCTATGTACAGTGTGAGTCTGGTTAAGATGACTTTTCTTGTCTTTGGGACTCAGGTCAGAACGTACCACTTCCAGTGGAAACATGAGATCCTTGCCCACAGGGTCTGTCTATTCCAGTTCAGGTTGTTGGCTAGAAACCAGATACCAAAACAGGCAGCCAAAAAGACTAAGGGCTTGACTTCCTCTTGATATCTCCTACCATGATCCTGACACCCTGAGAGGCTGACCATCCACCCACTTTATAGATAGGAAAACTGAGGCCATAATTCTCTGCTTTGGACAGGGTATCTGTACCTCACCACCCTTGCTCATCATTTAGATGGCTCTTAATGAGAATAAAGACAATCCAGGGGCTCTACACTCAACCTTCCGCCAAAACTCCTATGACCTGGTGGAGTCTCCATCCTGGCTTGTAGCCTGATCTTGCATTTACAGAGGAGGCAGTGGAATCATACTTTCCTCTGTATCTGTGGATTGACTTTTTAAGGTGTCCATCAGAAAAAAAGAAGCCCTTCTGTCCCTGCTTGGCTCTCCCTAACCCTCTCTAGAGCCACTCAAGCATCTGGGATGAACCTGAACATCACATGCAGTTGAATGATCATGGATCCTTCCCTGTCATCTTCCAGGTCCTCCAGGTCCCAGGCATCTACCCGGCAGAAAGATATTTTATGGTCCTGGATCTCAGCCAGTAGGGAGCTGAGAGATTCGAGGGATGGAGGGTGCCAACATGCTGGTCTCAGCATGTATCAACCCCCCCATAAATATGCAGCCTTTAAAATTTAATAAAAAACATACCAATTATAAAAGCTATTTACCCAGTCAAATCAATCATAGGCCATGGCGTGTTTATGTCTGAACACCTGATTTCAGCTCGTAAGTCAGTTTTATGCCCTCTTTAGGAGTTAACAACCCCTATGAGTACTTCAAGTGATGGCACCCACCTATCAGGTCTGAATCAGTCCTCAGGTCCATTCCATCCACAGGCTCATTCCATCTGGTCCCAGCCCAGGACTGGGGCCAGAGCTTTGTGACCTCAGCCTACTGTCCTGCAGGCAGGAGCTACATCTCACCACCTTCGGGAGCTTTCTGCATTAGCGACTTTGGTCCTCAGTGTGACCAAATCCCTAAGAAGAAATAAGTTAAGAAAGGGTTGCTGGGTGGGTTATATTTTAGCTCATAGCTTCGGGAATAAGACTCGTTATGGTAGGTGAAGGGGGAGATACAAAGGCCCTAATTCACTTCTGGGAGAGCTAGGAAAGGCCCTGAGGGCGATGAATGCTGGTACTCAGCTAGCTTCCTTCCCTGTTTTGCAGCCTGGGATCCTGTCTTGTAGGATGGCACCACCTTCATTAAGGATGGGCTACCCCTTCCACAGTTAATCTTCTCTGAGAAGGTAGGTACCTGTAGACATACCGCAAAGTGTATTTCCTATGGGTGTTTTAAGTCCAGCCAACCTGACAGTACAGATTAACTATCATATCCCTGCCCACCCTGCAAAGAAAGTTACCCTCTCTTTCTGAATACCAGCAAAAGATAAATGGGTTTATCTTGTATGTAGTGGGATTATGTTATTACATTGTAAATAATTGTCCTGCCTACTGGTTTAATAAAAATGCTGATTGGCCAAAGGCAGACATGAAGTGTAGGTGGGGTTACCAGACTAAAAGAACTCTGTGAATATTTCAGAGCACAGTAGACATACCAGAGAGATGCCAGGAAATCAGCAGTGAGAAGACACACTGCAGAGATGCGATACGCAGACACAGAAGAAAAAAATTGAAATGCTGCTCTGAGAAAAGGTACTGAGCCACATGGCTGAATAAAATGGGTCAGGTTTAAGAGTTAAAAGTTAGTTAGCAACATGTCTGGGCCCTATGTCAATCAGCGTAAAATTAATATAAGCCTGTGTGTCATTATTTGAGGCTAAGTGGGGCTGAGAGTAAGTCCCAACCTCTGGGCTAGTCTGGGACAGAAACTTGTGACTTTCAACACATACAGAGCCAAATCTAGGCCTGTTGTGGTGGGGGTATCCTAAAGAGACCAGAGGTCCCACTCTTTCCTAGCGCTACAGTCCTGGTTGAGGTTAGGATAAAAGTAGGTGGTGTTCAAAAGATAGGCTCTTTTGGACTCTTGTCAGATAAATACCCAACCATTATTTTGATTGGAGGGAACTCAGGGCCAAGGTGACAGCTGGGACAATTTAAGGGTGAGACTACAGTGGTTACTGAGCATAGGATGTGGCAGAAGGGGTTCACTGTTTTTCAATCTGTTCCCAACGTTTGCCTGGCGGGTGGCCTTGGGAAGGTTTTTGGCCTTCTCAGAGCTTCCATTTTTTTTTTTTTTTAAATCTGTGCAATGAGAGTTGGCATGGATTTGAATGAGTCAGTGTGTGACTGTGTCTCAGTACATGTCTGCAGTATGTGTTACCTCTGTCCCCCTTCATGAGTGGCATTGGTTGTGGAACAGTTTGGTTTAAAAATGCATAGACTCTGACAGTCCATACTCCAGGGTTCTAGTCCTAGCTCTCCCACTCAGTATATGATGCTTGACAGGTCACTTAGCTTCTTTGTGTCTCAGGCTCTTTATGAAAACACAGGTACCACAAGAAACGGCTGTCAAGGTTAGAGATGCATTATAGAATGGGATATGCTAGCTGGAGCTGGAGAAAGCATACTGATACAACAAAAAGCTATTGGCATGGGGTAAAGCAAGCACACTACCATAGAAGGGTATTCCATCTATGGCTGACATGTTCTAAACCTTTTTGAAATGTGGGTGGGGCCTTTGACATCTGTTAGGGGTAGATGCAATACAGAGACTTGACCTCTTCTGCCTTGGCTGTCACTGTGCATGTGGTGGGCAGTGCCAGTATGCTACTTACTGTGTCTCCAACAGGGGCCATGGAACAGCTTCCTGAGGAGAGACTGAGACATGGGGTGTAAGCTGTGTGCCATGTCGCCTGCCACAGGGCAGGGTTCACAATGACTCAGTGAGTTCACTGCTGAGTCCCTGCTGTGTATCATGACCAGCTAGGCAATTTGCATATTTTACTCTATTTAATCCTCCTAATGTCATGTTGATTTTTTTATGAGGAGACTTTGTAAACATTTCCTGCTTCGCCTTTTGCAACAGTGGCAACCCACAGACACGAATCAGCAGAGTTATAAATGAATAGAAGGACTTCCTTCCTTTTTTTTAACATAGTGTTTATTATTTCTTTGGGAATTTCATATCATACATCCCAATCCCACTCCATTTCCAGTTCTTCCGTGTCTGCCCTCCACCCTTGTAGCTTCCTTCCAGCAAACAAACAAACCAAAAACAAAATCACTTTGCTCCTCCATCTTTTCCCTCCTCTCCATCACATACTCACTCATCATAGTGGCTTTGGGAGCTGTGGTGTGTCACACAGTAGACCCTTTTGTCCAAACAGCTTTACTTGCAAATGTCTATTGTATAATAAGTTATTGGTTAGGATCAAGGCCTCTGGCTTCTGGTATACTATCAGTACTAGACTCTCACTAAAACTCCCCTCAAATATCCTGCTGTTGTCCCAAGTCAAGGAGATCTTGTGGTTATGGTACCACAGGATCAGTACCTTCATGCTCCAGTAGTCACAGATGGAGTAGATGCTGGTGTGGGCTGACTCAAAGCAATGGATATGGGTCTGGGTAGTAGTTGATTTGATCAGTCCAAGCTTCTACCAGGACCAGCTTCTTTAGGCAAGGGGTGGGACTAACTCTCATAGGGCTGGAGAGGGGTAGACCAGCTAGCTCTCTTGAACCTATGCCATTGGGGGCAGCTCTACTTTGAGAGGCAGGGCCAGCTTTCCTATGAGTGGTGGGGGCAGCTCTCCTGCTTTGATCACCCATGTGGGGTGGGGCCAGCTTGCCCAGGTCATAAGAGCCAGCTCTCCTGTGCTTACCACCAGGGTTAGGTCTCCGGAAGTGGCCAGCAAGGGGTAGGGCCATCTCAGCACAACCCTTGGATATCAGCATGGCTTCAGGTAGCAACCTAGACCATGAGCATGTTCATGGCTCCCAGTAGTAACAAGAACCACAAACATCAACATAGATCCTAGCTAAAGTAGAGCCACAGACCCAGTATGTGGCTTTGGCCACAGTCATGGCCTGGATATCATCATGGCCTTGAGTGGCAGTGCAGTCCACTGAAATCAATATGGCCTTGGCCGCAGCATGGTTCTTGGATATCAATGTGGCCTTAGGTGGCAGCCCACATCCTGAATATCCATAAGACCTTCAGTGGTAACACAGGCCATAGACATCAAAACAGATCCAAGCTGCAGTAGGGCCATGGACCCAGACATGGCCCTCCACAACAGCAGAGGCCAGGACAGCACATGGATCCAGGTGGCAGTCCAGGCTACCCACATCAGCCTCTTCCTCATGACCTTCAAATCTTCAGTTCCACCTCTCTTCACAGCACATGAACTGCTTCTCTCTCTCTCTCTCTCTCTCTCTCTCTCTCTCTCTCTCTCTCTCATCTCTCCACCACACATTTGCTCATCATAGTTGCATGCCCTTCCCCAGGGCCATGAAGCACCAGGAAGACCTGTTCCCTTCTTCCTTCTTAAAGGTCCTGAATCAGCTAGCTTTGTAGCACAGGGGCTTCAGAACCTCATCTCCTTTGACATTGATATACTAAACATGGCTTCCATTTCCAAAGCCTTTTTCACACAGCAGAAATCCCCCAACACAGGCATCTTGGGCCACAGTGGGAGAGCGTGGCTGCTGACTGCTTGTTGGGGCTCCCAAGCTGAACCTCCATAGTTTGTTTATAAATCATTGGCCAGAATTATTCATCATATGACTATGCCTATGCAAGAGAAGCTGTAATAGTCTCTGACTGTATGTACTCCTGATAAACTATGTCTTTAAGAGACTATGGAGATCAGAGTAGAACCAGATTCCTCAGACATACTAGCACTTTACCAATTCTGTATCTTTTTTTTTTTTCAACCAGGGAGCTTTCTCAGTTTCAAGGCTATCACTGGCAGTAGCATTCGGTTCACTTGGTAGAATACTTACCAACCATGTTTAAAGCCCCGTGGGATAATGCTGTAAATTTTTTTTCACTTGTTTTTGTTTAATAAAATGCTGATTGTCCAGAAGCTAGGTAGTCAGAAAGTATAGGCAGGGCAATCAGACAGAAAGAATTCTGGGAAAATAAGAGCCTCAGAGACATCTGCCAGATGCAGAGGAAAGAAAATGAGAATGTTGTGCTGAACAGAGGTACAAAACCATGTAGCTAAACATGGATAAGAATCATGGGTTAGTTTAAGAGTAAGAGTTAGCAAGTAAAAGCTAGAGCCATAGGCCAAACCATTTATAATTAATATAAGCCTTTGTGTGATTATTTGAGACTAAATGGCTGTGTGACCAGCTGGGTGGGACAGAGAAACTTCTGACGACAAAGCCCTGGTCTTGATCCCCAGCACTACACTCCTATAATCCCAGCACTTGGGAGGTAAAGACAGGAGAGTCAAGGTCATCACTGACCATGTGGGGAGTCTGAGGTCAGCCTGGGATAGATGAGACTATGTCTCAAGTGAATAACAAAAATAAAAACAAACCAACCAAAACAAAACAAAACACCCACCCCACAAATGAAAAAGATTGCTGTCACTTTGAGCTGCATGGGTCTTTGCCCTAGGGTGGGGTGGCCTGCCTTTGTGCAGGGAAGGATGTTATAGGTTAAATATTAAATGTCACAAGCTCATATATTTGAACACTAGATCCCCAGTTGGGGGCAATATTTTTTGTTGACTGTGGAACCTCCAGGAAGTAGAGTCTGGCTGTGGGAGGGTAACTGGGGGTGGGGTTTGAGAACTGAAGACCAGCCCTCCTTCTGATGCAGATACTTAAATCTCCCACGACTGTGGATCATGACTTTTGACTGTGATGGGTTGTCCTGTCAAACCATTGTGCAAATATACCCTTCCCTCCTTAAGTCTCTTCTGGTCCAGTGTTTAGTCACAGGAGTGAGAAAATAACCCTTAAGTAGTCTCTGGCCTTCACCCCAGAGGCCAGTAACACTCTCCACTTAGGACAAACATTACCAGTTCCTTGAGGTTAAGGGAAACAAATAATCCTTACTTATGAACCTCTGATTTAAAGCAAAAATGGAGGAAAGATGTCTAGAGATGCATGATCTCTAGGAACAGTCATTTTGCTTTCTGGGTTCCATTCCTGGAGCTATCCACCCTCCAACCCCTGGTCCAGGTCACAGTGCCCCTCACAAGCTGGGAGCTGAAAGCAGATAACTTTCATGTACCAAGTGGGTCTGTGATTTGGTATTGTCAAGACCCATTCCAGAATCTGGAATCCTGGAACCACAGGGATCATAGCATCAAGACTTCAAGGAAAAGGGCAGGGTCAGCAGGGGCCTCAGCAGGTAAGGGTAATTACTGCCAAGCCTGATAGCATGGGCTTAACTCTCCAGAGGAGGAGAGAACTGACCTGTATGTTGCCCTCAGACCTAGATATGGGCACCACGGCATATGTACCCCTTCATCCCCACATACTCATACAGTGAATAAATAAAATGTGATAAAAATTGAAAAAGAGTGTAGATTACAGTCAGGCAAGCAGTATACAGCATTACAAAGGGAAAGGGTAGCAGAGGAGCAGGAATTTCTACAGTACAGAGGAGGCATGTGACAAGCAATTCTCACGGGGAGAGAAAAGCTGCCAGCAAAGGCATTCTAAAGCTTGGTAGCTTTAGTGTGTAACAGGTTTATAAGAAGTCCCAAGTAACATTCACAGCTCCAAATAGATTACTGGCCCAAGTACATGGCAACCTAGCCCACAGGAACCACAAATGTAGTTAGGAAACTAACATGGAGAAGTTCTCCCCTCACTGGCAATAAAGGTACACATTTGGACAAAGCACTGAGTCTGGAGCACACGGGGGAACAGGCAATAACGTGTGGCAATGGCTGACATGTGTGGTGGGGCTGTGAGCTATGTGCTCATGGTGGCACTGAAGGAGGGCAGGGGCCCTCAGAGGCAAGCAGACAATTGTCAACCCATGTCACACTTGCAGAGACACTCCCAGAGGCCAGTAAGATAATTGCGAGGATGCCATCCCAAGAAAGCAATCTGAAATGCAAAAATATGTATTTGTAGCAAAATAATTACAATCAATGTAAGTGTTTGAACGTGGGAGGATGTTTAAGTAAACGGTGGTCTACCCACTTTAGAGAGTATTACAGCCATTAAAAAAATAGCGTTTGTGAGGAGTATGCAAAGGAACGCTCCCAGGGAGTGAAAAGGAGGAACCTAATAGGTAATATTATACGATCCAATTCCAGCCATGAAGAATAAAGACATCACACCATATTAAAAATGGCAATGAAACAAAGTACATTAAAAATAATGAAAGGCCCTGCCTTCAGCATTGGCTTTGGCTGTCTTTGCCTGGTGGGTGTAGGCATAGTTTTATTTGTTTTATTTACTCTTATTTCCCATATTTCTCCATACCTGGATTGCTTTGCCTTGCCAGACCGACATATTTTGCAAAAGCCTCACAAAGCACAAGAGAAATAGTTTGCAGCAGATGATTGGTGCATGCCCTGGGACTACACCGTGATTAGTAAGCTGTGAAAAATAAATGATGGAGAAGTCAGACTTGCTGATAGTACCCCACCTTTGTGTTCTCCCAGCCTAGAGACCATGTGTCAGGTATGGGGTTGGAGGTAAGTGTGAACATGCCTAATAAATCCATGCAGGCAAGAAGGTGTTGGCCACCAGGGACCCTGGTTGTATTCACAGGGGCATGTGCTAACTGTAGACACAAATTGTATGTTTGTTAGATATTTGTGTGAAGACATCTCTCCCAGGCACCAATGGATGTGGGCAGATTTCACATTAAAGACACAGCAGCTATTCTGACCTTTAGTCTCTGACTGTCACATATGCAGAGTCATTAAATGTACCCTCTGTGCCTCTGGTCCCAGCTTAATTACTGTTCATATCCTGGTTTGGGTGAGAAATCACAGAATTGTCCCATCCTTTCTGCCTTCTGAGGAAGTGTTCATGTGTTCCATAGGGGCTGGCCTTGGATGTGCCTGGATTTTTTTACTTGATACTCAATATGTAGAAAGGACTCATGTGTAGAGGAGCCTAGTCTATTGTGGACTTACTGAACAGTTTAAGGGCCAGCTGGAGGCCATGGAGCATGGTGTGCCAGAATGGCCACATCTCAGGCCACCATTCTGCATATGTGGCTCATGGCCTGCAGGAAGCTAAGTTGCTGAAAGCAAACCTTGGCACCTGGTTTTGGCAGGAGTATGGCTTCTGCTGCTTGACCATACTCAGCCAGATCTTCTGAGCCAACTGTATGTGGCCATACTGCTAATTCCCAGCTGCTCATTAATGGTTGGGGGATGCAGGAACAGCCAGTCACACAGAGGTGGCGGTGGTGGTATGTTGACTGGTTTTTGTCTCTGTGACAAACTATTTGAGCAAATGACCCTGAAGGAGGAAATGCTTATTTGGGCTCATGGTTTTAATCCATGGTTGGCTGGCAAGGTTGTTCTGTGGTAAGGTGGAGTGTCACAGTGAAGAGAGAGTATGACCAAGGAAAGGCCATTTGCGGCAACCATGAAGTAGAGCGAGAGAAAAGAGACCAGGAATAAGACATCATTCCAGGGCACAGCGCAGCTTCTGCCATCTCTTTCTCAATAAGGCCACCTAAAAATGTATCCATCAAGAAATTAACACATCGGAGTCAGGACTCCCACAGTCCGATCACAATCAGCATCCCGTTCGTTATCAACACTTGAGCTTCCAGACAACATTTCAGATTCAAACTCTTATGATGGTCCCCAATTCTGGACCTGGAAATTTTCCTTTCCCATGAGCTTTGTCCTTAGCCATGTTCTTGATATGATCCATGTCCGCATGGGAAACTTTCTACCTTTAATTAAATCTTCTGCCTCAAGTGACCCGCTTTGGGAGTAAGCATGATTTGCTTGCCCCAACACTACCATAGGGCAGGTCTTCTTATTGTAATGGTTGTCTGTGATCTGGACACACTTTAGGGAAGCTGTGGTTATCTTCACTGAGCAGGATGATGCTATCACCCCGCCTTTTCTTACAGGGTAGTACAAAGAATAGGAGTGGCAGACCCAGGAGCCAGAGAGTCCCTTAGCACCTATCCATCCCTAAACCTACTGATGATGTGGCACTGGTGGTCATTCCTGCCTTATTCATCTGAAGATTAGACACCAGGTTAATATGCCGGGGACCTATGTAAGGCTCACTCCTACGTACTATGTGGTAGCTGTGGGGCCTTAAATGTTTCATCTTCAAATGAGATCATTTCTGATACCCTCGGCAATGGGAATTCTGAGGTCAGAATGAACATCAGTGATCCCTCATCACAAAGTTTCAAGGGAGCAACTCACTAATGCCACAAGCAGGACCTGTTCCTAGGAGACAGAGGGCAGCTGCATGCATCTCACCTCTGAGTCTTCTTTTTCTGGAGCAGAGAGCCACCTGCCTTGGCTACTTTATATCTTCTTACCTCCTGTCATCATTTCTTATATTTTAAAAATTATTTCTATTGTAGAGAAAGTCTAGGGACAGCTCCATCCATGGCTTTTTTAGACTCACTGAGTGAATCAGATGATGTGGCTATCTAGGAAGACTGGCAATGCAGCAGAGTCATGTGCTCAGAAGAGCCGCTATCAGAGGCTGCAAAGCATGGCAAGTCACTCAAGGCAGCAATCATCTGACACTTGCCCATTCCCACAGCCTGGAGCCATGGCTGGGATTTTCTTCAGATGGGTGGCTGCTGTGAGGTACTGTGGAGTGGCTTGCTCCCCTCCCCCCACAAAGGTGCTCTGGGATGAAGAGAGTCAGCCCTTCTAAAACGGAGCCTTTAGCTCAGCTCAAAGCCACGTTGACTAGGCTTTAAGTATCAGTAAATATTCTCTCAGGCTCCCAACTCTGCAGGTACCACCTGGGAAGACAGCAGAAAGGAATATCCTATACAGGGATGGAGAGGCCATCTTGGAGTTCTAGGTATCACAGAGACTTTGGTGCTGGCCAGGATCATGATCAGTTTCTGCTCACTCCAAACCTGATGATGAGTAGGGAGTGTGGTCAGGCCTTGATTGGAAACTCACTTCTCACCAGGGCATATCCCTGTCCAAAACAGACATCAGGGACATTTCAAGGGCTCATTCTTATCTTGCTACAGCAAGAGTTCCAGTTAAGAACTTGATTTTGCTCCTCCTGAAAAGGAGGAGGAGGAGGAGGAGAGGAATAAAGGGGTGAGGGGTGTATGAAGAGAGAGTAGGGAAGAGAAAGGGAGAGAGTAAGAGAGGGTAAGAGAGAGAGAGGGAACAAGCAAGCACAAGGTGGGGGGAGGAAGAGGAGGAGGCAGATAAATGCTCAACTGTATCAGAGGGGCAGGCTAGCCCCGGGCTACAGAGAATGGTGCAGAGGTTCCTTTCAAGCTGGAGGCAAGATCACAGGCTGTGAAAGAGTCTAGTAGCCTGTTCTGTTTCATGCAAATTCCTTCCCCAGAACCTGTCTCATGTAAGTCCAAGACTTAAACACCCATAGAACCCTGAGGGGAATCTCTAAACACCCAAGCTTGGCAAGGCAAGAGTGGTTGCTTGACCTCCCACCCCATGGCTTATCCTTCATGCCTTTGTCCTTTGCATGGAGAGTGAGCTGAAATCACTGCCACAACTTCAGATCACCTCCACTGCACCAGCCTGGAGGACCCACCCCCTCCAGACTCCAGTTAGGAACTTGATTTTGCTCTGGAGACTGAGAGCCTCATCTCTCTGTGGTTCTCTCCTTTCTGCCTAGGCCTCTTGGCTACTGGAACCTTCGAGATTCATTTCTCCTGGTGCTTGTCCAGATATTTAGACAGCCTAGAAGGGTGTCATCCTCAGGTGCTCCCCTAGATTCCATTTTAGAGGGGCAGGATTGCAGGGAACTGCTGTGCCCACTGTGACACCCATGGCACAGTCTTTTGTTAGGCACCTTCCCAGGGCAGAAAGGAAGGATCTCCAAGGCCAGCTCCTCAGGAGGACTGAGGCAGGCAGGCTGTCTGTAGTGCTGGGGTCTAGAGGAGAATGGCGTCAGGGAGAATCCAGCTTCTCTGGGCAAGGAGAGCCTGGCTCTGGGGAGGACATCATTATGGGGAAGAATAGTCAGCCCCGAGTTCCTCGGCAAAAGCAGGAGCCACTTCAGGATACATTGTAAAGGGCGTGTCCCAGAGTGCAAGGTCTTGTACATCTGAGGTTCCAAGGCAGAACTAGTTCTCAGACTGGGCTCCTGCACCCAGCTCAGAGATAGCTGTCTATTCTTGGTGTTGCTCATCCCCTGGGTACAGATGGGACTTTTCTCAACACCATTTTGAGGCTTGGAACCTAACAAAAAATGCTGGAAAGAACTAGATCCCCAGTCGCTGCTCTGGTGTCTGCACTGGCACTGGCCTCGGACCCCATCCAACAGTGCAGGATGTGTGTGTCCTTGTGGTCTTTGAGAGATGATGCAAAGCAATCACACAGACTAGAGAAAAGTACAGCCTCTGACATGCTGGAAAATGTGTATTTCCCTACAAACACAGGCCATTTCTGCTTCTGTTGCTGGCAGATAGTTTAAGACTATTTCTGACTTACTCCCATGTCCCAGCTTGCTCATGGCCCACTTTCTTCTACTGCACAGAGAGCCTACACCATGCTTCTAAAATGTCTTCTTGGCACCATTTTTTTTCTCCACGAGGTTCTGAGGACTGCTCTGAGTCCCTTGGATTAGGCAAGAATGTCCTCTGTGACCTCCAACCTCTTGCCTTTATGATCAGACCCTCTGCTCCTGCAGGTGCTCTCCCTGGCAAGAGCCATTGTGAGCTCTGTCCTGTCTTTCTAGGTTCTTTGTTCTGGCACTCGAGGAGGGTTTGCATCCTGCTTGACTCCAGCTTCTCCAGACCGGCATTGCAGTACCCAAGGCCATGGGAACATCCTTAACTTCCCTTGTGAAGCTCCCTAACAACAGAGGTCTCCCGTTCTTCTTCTGTCCCTCCCTGCCTCCCTCCCTGTCTCCCTCACCTCCTTATCTTCCTCTCTTGTTCCCTCCATTCTCCACCATTCTCTTTCCTCCCCCTATACCTGCCTATCATATTCTAGCAATTTCTTCAGTATTTGCAGGAGAAAGGAAGACTGTCTTTGAGGAGAGGGTGATCGTCAGAGACAGGGCTTTCCAACACTGACAGCACCCTGTAGCTTGGTGCTACTGGCTTTAGGGCTATGACATTTTTGTCCTGCCTCCCTCTCAGCCCTATGTGGCAGCAGCCCAGGGTGACAAAGGAAATCCACCTGCAAAGTAAGGGGGTGGCAAGCAATCCCAAGCCTCCCAGCCCTGAAAGCTCTTCTATTTATAACACCAGCCCCACGTCGGCAGTTGCTATTCAACTCAGGGGAAACTGCGAAATAAAATCCTGTAACAGAATTTATTCTTTCTGGTCCTCTTAAGCAATCTACCTAGAACATGATCTCTGAGACTCGAGAGATCAATCAGTATCTCTCTGGGGATGGCTCACCAGGCCTTGTCACCTGCTTGGCTCCTGACAATGGCAAGGATGAACCACCTTTTGGCATTGTAGTGATATGTAACTGCTCATCTTTTAGGAAGTAGAAGGATGTTGGGCTCCAAGACATGGGTGGGTCACTCAGTGGTCACAGTGACTTTAAGATGAGGAAGCTGGAGCTGGGCATTGCCATGGAGTTGACCTTCAGGGTGAACCAAAGTGAGGCCTGGGACAGGGGTGTTCATTCCTTGTCTGTCTTTTCCTGCCCAAGAGTCTGGTCCCTGGCTCCTGGCCATCAGAGGCTCTTCTTCCTTTCCTAAAGTATATTCTTCAGCTTTTCCCATCCTCAGCCCACAATTCTGTCCACACCCCTTCATTTTTCCCATGTATTTAGGGCTGTGCTTTCCTCATTGTTCAACAAGTGTCTTCAGCCGACTACAGAGGCTGTTTTTGGAGCTGGCCCTTGGCCCGAGGAGGTTAACTCTAGCCATGGTAAACCCAGGCTTAGTAGGCCCTGATGCTGCTGTAGGTGGTAAGCATGTGCTGCCACAGAACCAATGAACTTTCTCTTCTCTGACAGCCCTCTGGGCCCCTGGAGCAGAGCCAGCCTTAAATGCAGATGAAGAACGCAGCCAGCTACCCACACAGCCTGCGACATGGTAGTATTTTTAGAACAGCTTTCCCTCTGTTTCTCTTTGTAGGGGAGAGGTGTGTGTGGATGGCCAGGCTCCTCTCTGCATGCTTTCTTGATACAGCACCACCCACTGCGTGTTCCCGAGCACTTAGAGCGCCTCGTCTCACTTTGCCGGGGACACATGGGTATAGAGGGCTCCTTGCCACAAAGGTAGGGCCAGGGTGCATCTCAGAAGTTTCTAACTCCAGAGCCCAATCCTTAGGATAGCCTCATCTCCTGGTCATGCAATATGCAGTGTTCCTATTACCACAACCTGCTGCCCTGAAGCCAAGGTAGCCTTCAGTGAAGGGAGGTAGGGCTGGCCATGATGTTTAGAGAGGTGTAGTTTTTCAGGACCCTGGATAGAGTACCAAAGACATTGGCTGAGTCCTCCCATTGCTGACTACAAAGTAGAACCAAAGGAGTTTAGAAAGTGCCAGTCTCCCAGGGGTTTGGTACAATGGAGTCCTCTGTCAAGACATTGGTGTTTATACATTATTTATTTGCTTTTACTTTTACTTATTTTCCTGGCAGTCTTGGACTTAGACCCTGACACCTGATAGGCAAGGGCTAAGATACAAGCCAAGCTCTTAAGACAGAGTTTCACTAAGTTTTCTATGATGACCCTGAACTTGCAATCCTCCTGTGCCATAAGGCCCAGCTCATACTTCTATCTGCACAGCAATTTCTGTGCAGAGTTTTCCAAGTTGCGTCCTAATGATGTTGGTGATAACAGTAATAACCTCACCAGGCAGGGGTGGCTGAGAACTGCTGTGGTCCATTATGTCATACTCCATGGGAGCTCAGTGCCTATTATAAATTGGCCAAGATTGCTAGCACCTTACCTCCTTTGGTAGTAGTAAGGGTGCTCAAGTGGCCCATAGGAACCAGACAAGGATCTTGTAGTTCTGGGGGTGAGGGTCCTCATGATTGTCCTCTTGTCTGTCTCTTCTATTGGACTATCACTTTTCCATCTGGAGCAATACAAGCTGCTGCCTGAATCTGCTCTTTTATGACTACATAAGGAGTGATTTGTATATCAGATGGCCTGGAAGGTCTTAGATACTCTTGGTAAAAACCCTTCTCTTCCCACCAAACTCCTGCTAAGGTCCCATACTCATCCACTCAGTTCTGAGCCTTGCTTCTGTCTCTGCCCTGAATTCCTTTTGTACACATAGTCAGTGACCAGATATCACAAACATCTCCAGCAGGAAAGGTTGGTGGGTCCCATTGACAGCAAAAAATCTGATACTTCTCCCTTGAAGGTGGTAATAAAAGCAGAGGAACCAGAAGGAAGAACCAAGTGTATAAGGAGCAGCAGGATGTTATCCCTTGAGGCTGCTGAAATTTTCTTCAGGCAGGATCTCCAGAATGACACATTTGTCAAAATTATGACCCAATTAGGCAGCGATAACCAGTGTCTATGACCATCACACACGTAATCGTTGGTAATATCACTTAGAGATAAAGGCTGAATGATGGGGCAGAGCAAGCTGTGGAGGGAGGAGGAGGGATGCATGGTTCTCTATTTTAGGCCTTTGAGGGACCACCAGTGAGTCAGATGTCAGCTTTCAGTGACACTAGCTCATGGCTTCTGAGTCATGCCTTTTGTTATTGGTACTTAGTTGGCCGGGAAGAGCAGACTGTGACTAACACCAATCTACAACATCGTTTGCTCCCACTAGAGTTCTTACAGGAAGTCCCATGGGGTCTCCCTAAGAATTCAGGTAGGTATTCATCCTTCCGTAGGTCAGTGGATGTGATGACCATGACTGTGATGACCAGATCCATGTTGCAGTTCACAGGCTCATATCTATACTCAGTTCCTTTTCATGCTCTAGGCTTTTCCACCTCAGCTTCATTACCTCTCTTCCAGCATGCCTTCTCCAAATCCTCTGACCCACCAGGTACTTGGCAGTCCATGTCAGTGCTTGGTGTCCATGTTGTTTTTCTCCTTTATCAGGTAGGATTTACCTGGAATCTGCCAGCCAGGGTCACAGTCCACCCTTCACCCACCACCACCACAGTGTTACTCGTTACCTATAAACACACAACTAGTGGAGTCAGATGATCAATGCCTCACCTCAGCAGGAACCTGGCTTCCTGTGGCCAAATGCCTGGCTGTCCTGTATCCTCTGTACTGGTGCCTGGTACAAGTTGACTGCAGATTGAGTCCGATAGGCCCTGACGACCAGCAAGACTCTCCTTACCTATTATCCCACATTCTCTGCATACTCATGTGTTTTCTCTGGGACTGTAAGGCTAGCCTTTGACACCTCCAGTTTCTCCTGGGACTCCTGAAAGTCCAGGTTCTTAGAGTGAACTGGGCCATGTAAGACTCTAATGTCTGTATTCTCTCCTAAGCCTGGGAGAAGAGTGTAGATGACCCACAGAGGTCTCTTGTTCCCTATGGCTTACTTTAGCATCATCTATCTTTTGAGTACCACATCAGATTCAAGAGAGACTGGAACATTATCTGTAATGCAGTTCAATAGTGTTTATGCTACTCAGCCATCAGGCCCAGGGTTCAGCCTTGAGAGACCTGAAGTTCTACAAACAGGAAGTGTTGAAGACAGCCATGCCCTTGGGGAAATGGGAGATCACTGTCCCCCATGTCCAGGATTGAGTGAACTGAGTCACCATCCTGGCTAATGGGCTGCAAACCCTGAGGCAGGCAGAATCCTTACCTGGAGGAATGCACTGATAAGGGAGACAGCCAGCATTGCCCAGTACCCTAAGAACCTCAGAATGATGGGATGACCATGGGTGTAATGACCCAATCAGAATGGCTTCCCTCTGGCTCAGTCATCCATCTAAAGCAGTGTGGGAAGCGCAGGAGGATGGGAAGGATTCTTGGCAAGCTGTCCTAGCTCCCCAGTCTGGTTCCATGATAATGAGCATGCAAGGCTGTTCCAGTGACCAGGCCTTCATAAACACAATCATTTGGTGGTCGTTGGGTGGATAATTTACTAACACCTGCTTTCATGTATCCCAGGCTGACCCTGACCCAGGCTGTGTATGTAAGGATAACCTCATCCTTTTTACCCTATTCCCACCTCCATCATCCGAGTGCTAGGAATACAGCTATGTGGCAGCACCTCTGGTTAATGGGGTGTTGAGGATCAAATCCAGTGCTCTGTATGTGTTAAACACTCAATTGATACATATTCCAGTCCTTTCCTCACCATTGTTTTTCTTTCCAGTCTGGGCCAGCCCCTTCTCATTCAGACCATCTTGAAGGCTCTCCTACATCCCTGGAAGATTCTCCAGCACACATGCAAATATCAAACATTTTTGAGGTATCAGTTTGGGCTTTCTTTCCTGTCTGGGATGATAGATGCTATTATAAGTGGGGTTTTGTGTCCCCCACAGAGCTTTCATCCCATTCCAGGCCTGTGGCTGCTCTAGGCTGGACCTTTTTGCTCTGGCCTTGCCCTGTGTCTAGAGAATAGACTAGTGAGAGATATGCTATGCTGATACTCACTCGAGTTGGAGGGAGGAGGAAAAGATTAATTGGTTCTCATTAGCCTAGGAGTCAATTTGCAGACATTCGGTAAGAGCCCCTGAAAAGAAAGCTGTTGACAAATTGGAGTATATTCAAACCAAACAGCGAAGCTCTTGAGGGACTGAGTAAAGATTGGAGAGGAAGTGACAAGCTGTAGCTCATGGTTGGTTGGATCTCACATAGATCTCCATTGGGGCCATGGGCCTGCCTTTGCCTATTCACCTCATACACCCTGCTCATTGGACAGTTATGCTCTAATCTCACAGATGTACACAGTGGGGCTCCTCCAATGTTAATGAGCTTTACCACAAGTAGGGGCAGGATAGCCAGGACCCAGAGCTCACCTGCTCATCCCCATAATGTTTCCTGGGCCTCCTAGTTCAAGGGTACCTCTGTCAAGACCCAGGGTTCTCTCTTTTGGTTTCAAGTCTCCTTATACATCAGCTATGCATCCTCAGTGTAGGGTTCCATTATAAGAAGGCTGAAAGGGCTTCTGGGTATTAGCAGACAGTTCCCATCTTGTCCAGATCCAGCTGTGGATCCTGGCTGAGTCTCTTGTCTCTGCATACTTAGTGCAGTGTGGTTGCAAAATGAAGGAAAGCAGATGAGGGGTTCTACCTCCAGATCCCTCTCAACAAAGTGTTGGTCCAAAAGCTGCAGAGCTAGCTGGGGTTTAAGGAATAGATAGGAATTTCCTTGATGAAAGCCATGGTTGGATGTAACTGCACTGGGCCAGGCACAGAGAAGCAGGTGTAGGAAGTAACTGGGGTACTGGGCTGTAGAATGGCTTGACGTGTAAGGGAGTGTAGGTTTAGTGTGGCCTGAGAGTTTCCCTCCCACCATGGCTTAGAGCAGCAGGTGAGTTCTTGGGCATCCTGGTGGCCTGCCAATTCCCCCAGGGCTTCCGGCCAACCCCACCCCACCGAGCTGTCTGGCCTGGTGTAAAAATGAAGATTGATCATGGCGGAAAGGCAGCCTGGCCGCGGAGCCAGCCGGGAGTTGCAGAAACACCGGGCATCATTATTATTTTAAGTGTTACTCAGCTGCTTTATTGAATTCTCCAAGTCAGGAAAAATTCTGGCGAGATAAGAAGTTGACATTTTCAGACGCAGCAGCAAGAACTGTGCAGGCGGCTAGGACAGGGAGAAGCGCCTGCTTGGCATGAGAATGTCCCAGCCCACTGCCACCACCCACGGCCACACAGGCGCATGCACAAGGCATGCTGACTCAGGACAAGGAAACCCAGCCAACCGGAGGAGGGGGGACAGGGGAGGAGAAAAAGGAAATGCCGCTCCTGAGAAAGCCATGGAGACCTCTCTTCCCTCCACCTTCCACTGCTCTGCCTTTCTCTCTACCTTTCTTTGTTGAATACCTACTACGTGCCAGGCTGGGATGCTCACTAGCTTTTTCTGTTTGCTTCAGAGCAAAGGTGAGAACCACGAGATGTCACTGTGGAGCACTGTGCACATGAACTAAGGTGGAGTTTAGGGGAGGAGATAACTGGGAATCCTTCAGGCTCAAGTTTCTGGATGCCTCCTAGGCTACTGGTCTGGAGTGAAGCAGGCACTTAGTGTCTATTTGTTAAACACAGGGTCACAGTACACCTGCTGAAGAAATGGATAGTTCTTTCTGGGGAGCTACAGATGAATTTCTGTTCTGGTCTTAGGAGGTCATGATTCTAGTTTTCTAAAGGAAACTATCTCGTTGGTCTTTATGACCACAAGACTTGATAGGATGGCCCGGCTAATATGGACAAAGGATGGAGGAGAAGGCAGAGGCAATAAATGGAGACTCAAAGTGGAGGGCAGGGTCCCAGTCATTTCCTCAGACCCTTGGCTTGGCTGGCCTCAGACCTGGGACAAAGTGGGTCTGAACGTGAGTCTTCTGAGAACAAATGACATAATTTTAGATCCAGACAGGCTTGTCCCATGAGGAGGTAGGTAGGGCTTGGTGGAAGGATGTTGGATCACTGGTGTCCCCTTGAAGGGAGTGTGGGGAATGTACACTATGCTGCCGTACTATGCTATGCTGACACACTATGCTGCTATAGACACAAAGCCACAGGGCCTAGTAACCACCAGCCTATTATCTAAAACCATAAGTTAGAACTTTTCTTCCTCTTTGTTCCTTTATCTCTAGTATTTGTCAGTGACAGAACACTGACAAAAACACAGGCCTCTCAAAATGAGTCCCCAGCCATGTCCTGGGAAAAGCCTTGTAAGCACAAGAGTGACATATCAGCTGTTTGGGGCTGAGGCCTGATCATGAGCCCAGGCACAGTGGGCAGGCTCCTTGGTGATATGACCTGGGGCCTTCTATTCTGCAGAGGGATGTGTCAGCTTGGAAGCAGGTTCCTGTCTTTGTGCAGAGTCCTACCCTTCAGGAACCTGGACCTGGTTCTGGTAGGAGGGACCCACCAGTTCTAGCCTGTCATATCCAGGATAGTTCTGGGTATAGGGTGAAAAGGGTCAAGGAAAAACACCCTGAACTTACCAATCCCTGAGCTCCTGAGCACAAAACCCCACCAATCCCAAACCATCCTAGAAAGCACCCCCTCCAAGGAATGCTATATAAACTCTATACCCTGTTAAGTTTGCTGCTGCCTTATCCGAGAGGGAGTCACCCTTCTGGATCCTTCTCTCCCAGTAAATCTCTTGAATGATGTTTCGGTGATGACCTTTGGCCAGAACGGAACAGAGAAGTAACAACTTTCTACATAGGTTTTGCAACAAGCTTACAGTGGAGGCTGCCAGCCCATCCACATTTCCCTAGAAAGGACGGTGTGAATTTCTCTTTATTCAATAGGAGCTGCTAAGCACATCTGCTCCTCACTAATGACAGCCTGGGCCATTGTGTCCCTTCCCAATGGTCTCCTTTATTCTCTCCATATGTGTCTGGAGCACTCTGTCCTGTATCCGTGTGCACTAGGCTCTCAGCAAGGAGTGTCCTGACCGATAACTCACAGCATAGGCCCAGACTCCAGTTCCCTTCACCCTACCACACTGTGACTTGCACCTGGTTGAACCTTAAAATCACCTCCTCTGCCTCACACTCAGTTCCTTCTGTGACTCAATCTAACCATTCATCAACCCCTTGGTTTAGAGTTTGCCTGGGACATCCTTCAGCTAATGAGAAAGCCCCCTGGGCTCTCTCTGGTTCTCTTTTCTCAGGGTCTCTGGGCTTCTAGATCTCCAAACCCAACCCCAAGCACTTCCTGGAGACTCCCATGCTGGCATTTTGCATAGGGTCTCATCTCTGCCTTGCTTCATGACTGTTGACTCCCTCTCTACCTCCTTAATTTGATGGGCTCCATGAAGTGAGGAAGCTGATCACTCAGTTCTGGCCCTAGACAGGTGTTCACTGTGGGGTAAAATGGTGAGTTCTCCTTAACAGTAGTTCAACTTCCCTGGCTGCTGATCCACAACAGGAGTTCACATCATTGGAGATTATGTCTTGTCATCAGACATTCTTTTACGCTCACTTGACAGACAAAACTACAGAGTCTCATGGAAATCACAAAATTCAGGCTACTCAAGCCCAGAGCTGGGCTCCATGTCAGCACATCCAGTACAGGTTCAGGTAGATAGAACCCAGTCCTATCTTTTGTGGGTCACCAGGCAAGGGCATGTCCATCCAAGTACAGAGTGAACAAGGTAATCCAGGAAGCCTGCAGGAAGGCAACAGCTGTAAATTTTGGCCAGTGCATGGAATGTGGGGAGGCAGAAGAGCATTGTGAATAGTACCACTGTCCCTCTGTATCCATCGCAGGATCCAGGCATGATCTGGATACTGTTTCATCCAGTCCCCAGTTCCTCATTGTATGGATGAGCCAGACTACTTATGAGGAAAGAGGATCCTGGAGATCCTTACACAGCACTCACCACCTCGGGCTTCCAATAATGGTCAGAGTTGGAGATGAAGCTATTTCCTGTTGAAGACTGTAAGCTGGCTGCCACAAGCTTTGTTTTGTCTAAGTCAGTGGTTCTCAGAGTGAGAGAATCCTAAGATCCCTCAGAAGACCAGCAGGGCTTGGATATTCTCCACCAACAGCAAGTAAGTGACACACAGCAGGAGCTAGACCCAGGAGCAGTGATGGACTTCCTGTGGCTGAGCCCAGGTCTACAGTCAGCTCAGCAGCCCTTCTTTTGTGTTGTGATTTCAGAAAGCAATGTTTTTCAGAAAGGAAGGAAGGAAGCAAGGAAGAAAAGAAGGAAAGAAGGAAGAATAAAAGATAAAGAAGGAAAGAAAGAAAAGAGAAAAAAGTAATTCATGTGTTAGCACAATGGGTACATTTTAAAAAAAGTTTTAGAAATGTTCCTTATTCTATTTTTGTTGCTGTCAGTACTTATAGCACAAATACATTTTCTGGGGGGTGTCACTGATTCTGGGGTCTCCTTCTCAAAGTTGGGGAGCTGGGGCTCAAGCCCTGTGGTTGCTTTGGCCCTGGACTGCTGTGCACTCTTTGTGAGCTGGTTCTGTCCTGGGGTGTATGGATGGATTTTTCTTGGTAAGTCTGGAGTTCTGGGTGGCTCTGTAAAGGGACCTTGCTGGGTGGGCAGGGGCTAGCTTGAGGAGAGACACAGAGCTGCTATATCCAGAGGTACTGGGTGGGGTTGTGACAGGTGGTAAAAAGAGATTGGTGCTAGTATGGAGAGGGTGTACAGATGGTCCTGAGCCCTGAACACTCTGGGCATCCCCTGGGCTGCTCAGCCTAGTCTACTGGAATCTACTAGCCGATTTGGGTTTGGTCTGTCCCCGTCAAAGCTTAAGAATGGATGTGTCGCTGTTTCACAGTGTGGAGCACTGGAATGAGGAGGCTCCCTCCTGCTGCTGATGGCTCTGGAGATAGTCTCCCCCGGAAATTGATAGCACAGCACTCAGAGACTTTAATATCATGGCTCCATGGGGACGCTGCAGAGTCTGCTGTTGCTAAGAAGCCCAGCATCTGCAGTGTGGGCGTGGGAGGAACAGACTCACCCATCCATCTGCCTTTCCTTACGCAGCACACGCAGTCATTCACTGACTCATTCATCCACTCCTCCCTCTTTATCCACACCCAGCCACCCAGCCAGAGACTCGTTCATTCAGCTATCTATCCCTTTCTTGTGGCCTACCTACTTGGCTATTTTATCACCCAGCATCCACAAGCATTTGCTATGGTCCAGGTCGCATGTTTGGGGGGCAATGATGAGAGATGTATGTTTGTACCTGAAAGGAACATGGAAAGCTAGTGATGACATGCTGCTGCAGTGGGTGATGATGAGAATGGCAAAGGTATTGGTGATGGTTATAGACAGTGGTGGTGAAGTAATGATGATGATGGTGGAGTGATAGTGATGCTGTGATGATGTGTCATGTCCTGGTCACTGTAGTTGTGAAGTGATACTGGTGGTGCTGTTGCTGCTGGTTATAAGCACAATGGACCTGATGGTGATGATGGTGGTGATGGAATAACAATGATGGTGGCATTGTCTCATGATGATGACTGTGGTGGTGGTGATAATGATGGATATCATGAATATCATAATGGTGATAATCATGATGGAGGTGATGATGGTGGTGATGGTGGTGTTATCACATGATGGTAACTGCGGTCATGGAGTGATGATGGTAGTGAGCATAATAGAATGATGGTCATGAAGGTGATGGTGTTGTTACATGGTGGTGACTGTAGTGGTGAGACAATGATGGTGGTGGTGATGGTTATAGCATAAGGACTAGTTATTTGATATGGTAAGCAGTTGATGTAATTCTGGAAGACCACAGGATCCTTTACCCAAGGTCTGGGAGCCAGGGCCACATGTAAATATTTGGAATCCAGCAGCACTTCATGTCACCATCCCAGGAGCTAGGTAAAGCCCCATTTGGTCTAAAATATTGACACAGTATGTAATTAAGGGGCTTGCCTGAGACAGAGCATATGTTCATGAAGAATTAGTAGATGGTCACATGTCAGAAAAGTCTGAGCCTAAAGAGGGGTCAGCTTCATGGGTAGATCCAGTAGGAGTTAGCATGTAGCCTGGACAGGGTCGTTTATCTGGGTGGAGAGGGGCTGGGATCATGTCACATGATGGAATAAGGTTCAACCAGAAGACTTGCAGACACTGCACAGTCCCTATAGAGGTAAGTGAGAAGAAATGATGACCGTCTCAGATCTGACAGGCAAGCTACACCAGGTAGGTCTGCCACCTCAGTAGACTAGCCACACTGTCTGCTTACAAGTGCTCCTTGGTAAGGGTTGAAAGTCCAGACTCTAGTCTTACTGGCTCAGGCCTGGCTGGAGCATCCTTGGCCCAATGCTGAGGTCTTCAGTCATCTTCAGCCATTGTGGACTGCTCTGTTAAATTCTCATCCTGACCACACCACAGGGGCTGGATGTTCTTAAAAGTTGACTGAGGCATGGGCACAGACAGAATGCCGAGAGCCTTTTGCAGCATTTGGCTCACCCAGGAGCCTCTGGGTGTCCCGGGAGAGCTTGTTCTCACCTAGACCTGGACAGCCAAGCTGGGAAGATGCACAGAGAACCATTGTGGCTCCCCAAATAGAGGGGATATTGACACAGCTATTTTTAGTCTTATTAAAATGAGTGTGCTTCTCTCCTTTCTATGTTCCTCTCCCCAGCTCAATCTTTCTTTCCAGATTGAATGTGTGTGTCCAGGCCAAGGCGCCAGGGGAGCTGAGCCGCAATCAAAATGTTAATAAGCCTCTGATTGTGCCTTGGATGCCTCCTCCTCCATTCCTTTGCTTTCCCCAGATGTTGTGGGGTCCTCATGAGCCCTGGGAAGCTGCACACGTGTTTAGAAAATGAGACCTTGGCATCATGCTCCATGCACAGAGCCCCGGGGAGCTCAGGAGTAAGGGACTGGCTGTGCTATAGATCCTCATTATGTCTCAAGTCCTGCTGCTTCTCTATATTGGTCCAGGGCAGACACAGAGCCAAGAAACTAGTGTCCATGATGTTGGACTCAACAGACCAGGATCTCCCATACATAAGCAGTCAGTTTTGTCATGGGGATGGGCAGTGTCATGTCTGAGATTTAGGATATGAGATCTGCCAGGGGACACCCTCTGTGAAGGGTGATAGATCTCTCAGAAGCATGACTGTAAGTCTCATTGAGTTGTGCCATCTGGCATGTGACAGGCTCCCTGATAAGGGCAGGGAAACACCTATTATCATCTGTATAGGTAGTTAATGTGTTTCTGTGGAACTTGAGCTAGGAGGCAGGTAGGAGCGGGTTGCTGGCTGGTGGGATAAGTGTACATAAGCCATCCTTGGGGCTTTGTGGCAGAGTGATGGAGGATGTCACAAAAACTAATATGAAGAGCCATAGACTTATATAGCAAAGGAGAGGCACACAGATTGGAGAATGGGAATAGCCTATGTGAAGGCCCTGTGGCCCAAGAGTATGCCAGACAAGAGGGAGCACAAACAGCAGCATGTAAGTAGAAACTGATCCAGTTGGGGATGAGTCCTTGACTGTCATGATGAGACAATGAAGAGCCCAAGGTTGATCTCAGCGAGCATTGTAGGTATGAAACATGGGTTGAATGAGCATGGAGATCTATAGGCAACAGGCAGCAGACACATAGAAATGACAGGTCATGCTGCAGCCTGGTGATAGTAGACCGAGGACTGGGACGCGAGTGACTTTGAGTAGGTATGCATACCAACACAGGCAAAATAATGAGGGAACAGTAAGCTGGTCAGGGCCACTGGGAAGAGCCCCAAGCAAGACGAGGTCTGTGTCACTAGAGGGTATCTAGGGCAGGATGAAGTCTACTTATCAGCCTATGCTGTCTCCCACACTACCCACAGCTGCATGCTATTAACCCCCATTACAAACCTCTACTAGGGCATGGTAAGTTTGTTGGGGTTACTCATCCATAATGGACCACGAATATATTCAGTAATGGACAGAGTGAGTCTAGGGCCACATTTCTCATCTGCCAACTAGGGAAGTTAGAATCCTGACTGAAGCCTGGATGACACCTTTCTTTATGTCTCTCTTCCCACAGGCTCTGTGAGATGAAGGAGAAGCTGGATAGAATCTGTGTGTGGACATTGAGTCCATGAGATCAAGCCCAGGATCCAAGGTCAAGGTTGCAACACTGATCCTTATTCACATGGGAACTTCTGATCACTTTTTTAGGGAAAAAAAAATCCTTGGGCCAGGTATGCTAGCCACCCCTGCTTAAGACTTGGTTCTGGCTTCTCCACATCTGTCTCTTCCCAAGCAGCATCCTTTCTGGGGAGGGAGGCTGGAGGGCCATCTTAGGACCTGGCTGATATCACTTGTGCACGTCTGTGCTCTGAGAAACTAGAGAATTCTCTGCCATCATTTTTTCTCCATGACTCTGTGGTTTAGGAATCAAGGAGTGACTCTTACTTGCCTCACCCTGGCATACGTGCTCTTCAGTGCTATGTCTAGTCCCCGCACCATAGGCTGACATTGTCCACTGGTCTCCAGAAACAGAGAGCAGGAACTGTACTTGAGGACAGATGCTGTGAGTAGGAAGGATCCTCCAAGTGCAAGTGTATGGGAAGAGGAACTCTCAACTGTGACCTGCCTGTTTAGCACCAACTCTAGGAGGCACTGTGCCCAAGACGCATGTGCAACAACAGCTGTATCAAGGGGGATCCAGATAACAGAGTCCAGAATCAGAGGCAAGGCTGGGAGAGCTGGCCACCTGCTGAGGTGCCTGCACATGCCAAGGATGCCATCTCCCTAATAGCATAGGGCATGCTGTGATTTTGGCTCCAGGAGCAGATAGAATTGGTCTGGGTTCCTGGATGGTGAGAGCTGGCAGGGAGAAACAGGGGTCTGAGATAGGTTTCTCAGACCAGGCTCCTATGCTATAAGCCTTCCTGATTCTCTTTTGGTGCTCTAGGCCAGGAGCCTTCTACTGCCATTCTGTTGTCCTGGAGGATGTCTTTGATCCCTGCTTGTCTCCTGAGACACAACAGAAGGGTACCCTTTCCAGAAATGACCATTTACTCCAGAAGAATATGCTGGGACATATCCTCCATCCCACTCCATAGTACTAGCCATTGCTTAATGCTTTTAGCACGTATTTTATGGGCACAGTCACACTCGGTGCTCTGGTGTGTCAGGCTGGCTTGAGAGAGCAGTGAGGATCAGCAGCTCCAATATCCCAGGCAGTCACTCTCTTAGGACCCTATCAGTGAGGTGGCTTGGATATAAGGGTACTGTGAGTCTCTGAAAATCAGTCTCTGCCTGAGGACTGGGCAATACGGAGTCGTGAGGAATAATCTCTGGCAGAGAAAGATTCATTCACTTGGCTCTGCAGGACACTGGCCTGTCATCAGGGGTCCCCTGGGTAAGGTGTTTGCAGATCCTCCATGTGTGCTCCTAGAGAATTGCCCAACCCCTTAGTGCCCAGATGTTGCTTTGCATACCCAGACTTGCTTCTCCACCCCTGAGGGGTGTTTAGAAAGGATGCTGCAGAGGGCAATTATGTATCTGTTAAGGCCCCAGAGGAGGCTAACCTCCCACTTAAGACCTCACTTTCTGGGCCAGCCAGGTAAAATGTTCCACGTGCAAGACACTGTGTTGGCATATTTGACCCCCCCCCAGCTGCCCATGAGGAAGGAGGAGATGTACCCTGTCAATGCATGCTAGCATGAACACATATGTACCCTTTCTCACCAGTGCAGCTAGCACCCATTGAGCCTCTGCCGTCGGCAGGGCTCACAGGCCGGGTCCACGCTGCTGAGATGTCCATGATGTTCTGTAGGTTCTTTCTGGGTGAAAAGCAGATCCTTCCCACCTCGTCTCCCACCCTAAGCACCCCAAGACAGGGCTTCATGCATAGTGAAGACCCTAGAAGTCACCTTATAACTGCACAGAATGGAAAGCAGTGCTCAGTTCTCTTAGCCCAGGCGTTTCCATGGAGACTGTTCCATCACTGCCCCTCCTCCCTCCAGCCTCCAGGGAAGAATGGGGGGGAGGTCTTGCCTGAATGAGGCTGGGGGTTCTGCAGGTGGCTCAGGAGACTGACATTCTGTGAAACCTCCTTACTTATTTGAGGCCACAGACAAT
Source organism: Sigmodon hispidus (assembly GCA_004025045.1). NCBI lineage: Eukaryota > Metazoa > Chordata > Mammalia > Rodentia > Cricetidae > Sigmodon > Sigmodon hispidus. The sequence continues at coordinate 44,134 of PVIH01013838.1, forward strand.
TGAGAAAGCAACGAACCCCTGGTATGTGAGTTCAGGGATATCCTAGATACCTGGAGTCCAGCTATCTCACTAAGGGACTAGAAATGTCTAAGACATTGGATTACTTGGATCTGACCCCACTGCCACAGTGGTAATATGATGATCCAGGAAAGCTGGCTCAGCCCACAGCTCAGAGACAATGTGATCTCTTCTGAGGGTGGACAGGCTGGCCAGCGCATGGTTCATGCACTTCTCATTATTGACCTTTCATAATGACTACAGCCATCTTGGGGTCCCCAGCATTCTGGCACTATAACTTGACTGTGCTTGATTGAATGTATCTGTATTTGTGTGTCATGTGGGATCTGTAAACATACCTGTACATGCATGACTGGGGTGCAGACTGAATGTGGCTGTGATCCAGTTGCTTGGAAACTCTGCTTGTGTTAGGCAGGCTGCTTCTGCTCTGTCATGTCTCTGGGGCCCAAGTCAGCACCGTCACAGAGGGCATCCTCTGATTTGGTGTGTACTGGATGGACATGGCACTCTCACAGTGAGCATAACAGATGGACATGTCCATGCATCCCTGGAGCCCAGGTCTTGGGAAGATGATGAATCTGAACTCTTCCTACTACAGGATTTCTAACCTAATCATCAAGGTTTCAGTGAGGTTCCCAGGAGAAGTGCTAAGTCAGGGCTGGTGTACTAGAGTAGGATTATGCAAGGAGAGTAAGGCCAAGACTAACCTCTGACCCTGCCTAAGACATTACTCATCCTTAAGCCTGAGTTTGTCTGTCTACTCCAGAGCCAGTAATCCAGAGGTCATCTCACCCCTGTTAGCCAACTATTGCTGTGGCCCCGAGGACCACAGGGATCGGCAAGGTCCTGCACCACAAACCTTTAGGCTGGTCCTTTCTGCTCCTTCTAGCAGCTTGTGGCTGGACAGGGAGACCCCTACAGTGCTCTGCCTTTAGTGGTGTCTCTGATGTTCCTACTTTGGAAGAGAGATGGCTAGTTACTCAATGGATTCTGGAAGCTTCCCCAACCCACCATGCCACGGGATGAAGGATATTGAAGAATAAAAGGAAAACTCAGTCTTAAAATGTGACAGTTATTCTGTCACCTGGAGGGACATGTTTTGTTGGGTGCTGGACACGTGCACATTTAGTATATTTCTGTGCTCTGAGTGAGTCATGGTCTTGACTCACCTACAAGTTGAAGAGGGGTCAGCTGCTTAGTGACCCCAGTCCATGTGACACTATGGCTCTGAAGTTCTGGTTGCCAGGGGAAGCCTAAGTGTGGCTGTCTCTCTTCAAATGTCAGCACGGATATTAAAGCTCTCTGGAACGGCGCAGCATACTGTCATTTATTAGTTCTTCAACAATTTAATAAGGAGAGGGCTTGGGGAGGTGCGTGCTTCTGGCTCCGTTTATCCCACAAATTAACCACCACATCTTCACTAAACTCTCTTCTACTAAGAGAGTTTTCTCAGTAGATGAAGGACCTATTTCCCCAGCTGGGTGACAAAGGTGGTAGGGTGACAGCTGATTACCAAGACATGGGACAACCTTGTCCCACCTCCACTTTGAGGAAAACTGAGAAGTCACATGACAGGCATAAGATGAGCTGTAAAAGATCCAATTACTTTGCCTCTAGCCCTAAGGCAGGACAGTGGTGCTGGGTATCCCAGTAGCTACTCCAGTGTGCCATGCTTTTAAGAACACAGTAATAGTTTAGTGTGAGGGATCTGAAGAATATTGCATACCTCTAAACAAGTTTCTCCATCTCTCTGGGCCTCAGAAGAAGTTTCTGGCTCATCCAGCTGGAGGTCTGGACCTGCAATCCTTCAGTTGCTTAGCCCCAAATAATCACACAAAGGCTTATATTAATTACAAACATTCAGCCTATGGCATCTTGTAGGTCTAGTTGTAGAGGGTACACCATTGCTCAGGCTTATTGCTTGCTAGCTCTTTAAACGTAACTCATTTTCATTAATCTATGTCTTACCACGTGGCTTGTGGCTTACTTGTGTTTCGTTACATCTTGCTTCCTTAAGTGGCAGCTTGCAGCGTCTCCCTTGACTCTCCTTCTCCTTTATCTATTCTTGGATTTCCTGCCTTTCTCTAAGCTGCTTTGCCGTAGGCCAAAACAGCTCCTTTACTATCCAATGGTACCTCACAGTGTTCAGAAAGACACTCCACATTACATTTCTGTTCCTCTCCTATGCCCTACATATGCATAGGCTTCCCCTCACAGTATTCAGTCTCTGGAGTGCAATTGTTCTACCCATTTTCTCTTTACAACAGGACTTTCTTTATGCAAGTTGCTGGAGCCCAGGGTCTAGATGAGACTCTGACACTCTCTTCTTCCCTGAGAAGGCAGCTTTCTGGACTCCACCAAGGAGAGAATCGGCCTCACTAAAGGGAGCAGAAGGCAACAGTGATGATGTCTCTTTCTAGAATTCCTGGCAGTCAAGAGGGAGGCATTTCAAACTCTGGGGAACTTGGTGATGTCTAGCATCATATTTTTTTTTTCTGGTCCTGAATTACAACCACTGCCTGCACTAGGAAAAACTGGCTGTCTGCACCCTCCCTTGAAGCTACTTTACATAGAAGCTAGTTGCTTTGGGTCATTTCTGAAGCAGAGGTGTGAGTTTTGGCTTCTTGGATGCCGAGTGAAGTTGAGACCATGGAATGATAGACAGAGGGCAGCTGGAATGGTGCTTTACCTGGATGCTAGGATTGGTGCTTGACCTCAGGGTATATTTCTGGGCACTGGTTCCATTGGGGAGAATACTCAGTACTTAGGCCTATATCCTCATTGTGAAACTGGGGACTCACTTGGTTAGAGCTTATTACCATGAACACAAGAGCTCCTGAGGTGTGGTGACTCTACCTTAGTTTCCCTGTTTTTTTCCTGTCGCTGGAGCCCTGGGCCTTGCTGTGACATTATTGACCCACTGGGACCTCATACATATGGACCTCAGCCTGCAAATGAACATATCTTCATTCTCTCAGGCTAATCTGCTTAACTGTTGTGAGGACCCAGCTCTATGGTATTCCCAAAAGATAATCTATGAATCAATGACAAAAGTGAACATGATCCCAGGTATAGGACTCTTCAGGGGATCCCTTCTATCCCACTAAAGTCAATTAGATCTGCTGGGACATTGAGGTCCTGAGATCCATCTCCCAGCACTTGAGCACCATGGAATGTCTCACAAACATTCTCTTTCCAGACTGAACTTAAAGTTGACCTCCTCAGGCATCCCTGGAGGTCCCCACTGGCCCTTGGAGACCCCCAGGGCAGCACGGTTATTGAATCCAGATGTGCTGGCCAGCTGTGAGTCCATCTGCTCGTGCAGTCTCCCTGGATTTACTTCTCAGGCCCCTTCTCCCACAGAGCCCTAGCCCAGGGAGCAGCTGCATCTGCTGGGAACATAAGCGCTTGCCTCTTCTACTTTCTCTGCAGCCTCCTTGCCCTTCTAGCCACTCAGAATGGGGCCTTTGCTTCTCTAAGGTATCCTATCCCCTCCTGGGACCTCTTCTTTTCCAGCCCTTCAAGTAATGCACCTTACAATCCCAGCCTGCGTCAGATTCACTCACCAGACCCTGGGTGGAGAGGAAAGGTTAGTTTGGGGTTTTGTCTGCCAGGGTCCCATGTTTCTCCCGCCTCCTGATGTTGTGGTATCATTGACCTTGTTTACAGATGTTATCCACAGGATAGCTAAGATACTCCTCATCCATTTGGCACTTTACTCTGCTCGCCGTGTCTTTGACCCCAGGATTGTTCTGTGTGAACAAACAAAAGCCTGGAAATGGCTTTGGCTGTCTGTGAGGAGTGTTTAAGAGGACACGAAAAACTGGGAATATTTTGAGTGTCCCTTGGAAGACAGGGAGGCAGATTGCCATGGTAAAATTGCTATTCCTGACTACAGAGCTATGGAGGATGTCGGTCTAGCCACTTTGTGTGGACCCTGTACCCTGTGGACTCTCTTATCCTAGTTCCCAATGGGAGAGTCAGGGATGCCTCAGGAGGACAGAGAGGCACATAGATGCCTGACCTTGCAGGGGTGGTACATACCATTTCCCAGCGCAAACATACTAATGCTCATCCCACTTCACAAATACAGAGGCCTAGCTCTCCAAAAGAACAGCTGACTGGTCCAGCACCACAGGATGTGACAAAAGGAACCACTTTGTGTCTAGATCCTGACTCTGTGTCCTTGGCCACTGGTGGCCCTACATATGGGCAAGAGCATGTTAGGAGCCGAATGGGACTGGATGGACCTATCACCAGACAGTAGGGATCAGCTCCTCTTTGGCATGGTCATGCGTTTCTCCATCACCAGGTCTGCTCCTGAGCACCTCCAATTTCTGAATCTGTTTGGGGAGGCATCATCACAGAGATCCTTTTCCAGGCTGGGGATTGGCACAGTTGAATTCTATTCTTACTTGTCCATGTATGCAAATGAGGAGAGGGTATTGTAGCAGAGACCAAACACACAGGTAGGGACTCATATCCAAGGACCCTGGTCATATATCCTGGGAGATGGCAGGGGCCAAACTTGTTCACATAAGGGACAGCCCTCTGTCCTTAGTTTTTGTGTGACCTTTTAAGTCACTGGTGAGAGTCAGAGGGGCCCTGTCCATCCATCGAATGCAAGGAGGCTGGCATAAGCAAAAGCATTTGGATATTCCATGAGGCCATCCTCAGATATGTTCTAGTACCTGACGTGAGGTGGAGTGGGGGGCGGGGAGTGGTGCACAAAGAAGCCAACTAGCCTTCAAGTCACACATCTTGTTCTTGTAGTTCTTGGGGGTACAAGGCTGTACTTTGATTTTACAGTGACAACCTGATTTCCTAATTGGTTCTGGGAGGCTGGGGTGTGTCTTGGGCAGGAGAAGGGTTTGAATGGCCATAAGTTTCAGACAGAGAAGGTAAGTTAACTCTCCCAAAAGCTCTAATGAATGACAGGCAGGTGGGTGTATTAGTCCTCTATCCCTTAGGAGGCTGCTTCTTCTAGCCTACAACCACACCAGCCTTTGCTTGTCCCTGCCCCTTTGCAATACCATCTCCAGCTCACAGGGGGCGCTGAGGCCCCACGGCTGGCTTCCCGCCTGCTCAAACCCTGAAAAATCAGACTTGTGATATGCAAAGGGCGCAGGCTGTGTTTTTCCAATCAATAGAAGCCGCTCAGTCCCCCAGAAAGTCTTCACACATCTGCATCTGAAGGGCTCCAAATGCAGCCTTTTCCTGTTGGGGAAAAAAAAGCAGAAGGAGAAAGGGAGATTTTGCCTGACAGATTAGAAATTTTTCCACTTCCCAGCATTTGAACAAAGTATTTGTGCTTCTTATGCCAATTACCCAGGCTGCAAAGGAGAAGCCGGGAAGGTGTGGGCTCAGCCAGTGCTGGGTATGATGATTCCCTGGAGGACCCTGCAGGTGTCAGTGGGTGGCATGGGATCCCAGGGGCCCCAGCAGACCTAGGAGTCAGTGAAGCCTTCTTTTTGACCTTGGGAAGAAGATTTGGTGTTGGGGAACTCAGATATTGGCGGTGAAGTGGCTTGTTATGGCTTCTTTCCAAGGTACCGAGAAGGTCAAAGCGCTTTATCTACAACATGGGGTGCCTACAAATAAACTGTATTAATAGCAGTAATTTTCAGTTTTCAAAGTGCTTTTGAAGTCAGAGACAGTCTGATCTCCTACTGAGCTCCTGTGAGAGTGAGCTGCACCCCAGGGCCAGTGATGGAGTAAAGAATCTCAGGGACCACTAGATTACTGGTAGCCCTGCTCCTGTTACAGGACCTGTCTGTGTCCTTGGCACCTAGCTGCCTGGTTCTTGGTCTACAGAGTTCTGTGCTGGGTTTGGGAGTAGGCATGGGGGAAATAGATTAGGGGGTCCCTGGGCTCTGCCTCAGGAACATTGAAAAAACTGGTTGGGGACAAAACTCTTGAAGCATTGCACTTAAGTGCCAGGCTGGGTGCAATCCTGGAACTCAGACCCACTGAGTTCTATGCTCAACATAATACATAGAGATGAAGGGTTACTGGATGTGAGGTAAGCTGCAGGGCTTGAATCTTGCAGCAGGCTTCTCTTGGCCTGAATCTTAAGACATGGACTATCTGGAGTCACTCTGTCTTCCCATACTCACAATAGGCCTTTGCTATTCTGGCCCTTGTCCAGCATTTTTTTCTTCATCTAAGTGCCGTCTTCAAGGCCTTGCCCTGTTATTCCTGCCACCTTCTTCCTGGCTCAGCCATCACCGAGGTTTGTCAAGTGTACACAAAGTAGTCTCAGCCTTTCAGGAGCTGCCAGTCCAGCCTTCCTTAACCTCTGCTACCACTGTTCCTTCCTGGGAACAATGGCCACCCTCCCCAGGGGACTTCCTGCCTACTGGCTCCCAGATTTGATTGCCAGCCACGAACAGCTCATTCTTTAGAACAAGGATGAAGATGGACACTCACCCTGTGTGTCTCCACACCTGAGGTGCCTGGTCCACTGGCCTACCCTATCGTGCCCATTTCTTCTGCCTGTCTTGAGATGGATTGTCTCATTAATTACTTGCTGGCTGATGAGATTAGTTGGCATCTGAGCAGGGTCTCCAGCCAAGAGGGAGGAGCCCTCAAATGGAAATTGTGGGAACTGAATCAGGAAATAGGGGAGAAGCTGGGTCTTCTGTTGGGAAAGGCCCACACTGAAAGCACACGGAAGCTGGCAGGATTCTGTGCCTACTAGATAGGTTGGCTAGCAAGGACCATAACACTGGATCTAGGGTGGGCCCCTGTTGTAAGCAGCCAGGGGCAAGCCTCCTCAAGTCAGCTTTGGGTGTGATGCCCCAAGCAGGATTGAATGGGGTCAATGGTGCAGGAAGATGAGGAGCAGGCTGCTGTTAGGGAGAATGCTGGTGATCAGCATCCATGAGGGATTTGTTTTGTGTTTCCTAGCTTTTTTAGAATCCCTGGGAAGAGGGGGGATGGAGACAGCAGGTCAAGACAAGGCTGAGGGAATGGGGGAAGAAAACAAATTCTGAGGTGTTCTGCTGGAGGGGTGGATAGCCATGTGATTTCAACCCCCTTCAGTCCTTGGGCATCGGACAGTACTTACTGACTTATGGCAGGCCCAGTAGTGGGCAAGGTGAAGTGATAGCACAGCAAAGACTATGGCTGTGCCATGTCAGGCCAATGGCTCTGCAGTCACCCTGCATACCCTTCACCCAGAAGGCCTCGGTATGGTCAGATGGCAGGTCTTGTTCTTTTTGGGCCCAAGGTCTGCTTTGAGTGGTATTCAGTAGAGTGTGGGTTTTGGGGTGGTTCAAGTGGTCCTCAGGACTCTTAACATCCAAAGTCCCTTTGGAAGTCACAGGTTTCCTTGCCTGTACCACCCTAACCCTGACCATCGCTGTAGCCAAGGCTTTCCACTCCAGAGCAGTGTCCAGGCTCACAATGCATGACTACCCTAGGAGTTTCTGGCCTGAGATAGACCCCTGTGGCAAACTCACCTCTTCAAGGTAATTCCCCGTGTGGAAGGCTTGGGAGCTGAGATACTCAGGAAGACTTGAGAACCCACATTGATCTGTGGCATTTTTACAGAGTGTCAGCATCCCAGCCTTGGGGAACCTCAGTCTCCTCAGGTGACAGCTCATCATCCTATATACAGCAGAACAGACACAGGCATGTAGAATGCTCCGGCTTCATCACTTCTGTGACTCTCTCCTGTCCTGCTTCTCACTGGCTGCTTTACCTACCTGGAGGCAGAGGTCTACACAGTTCCACGAGCAGCCCTGTTTGTGACCTTGAAGCAACCCCCCTCCCATCTTGCCGCACCGTCACAAAAGAGGGATCTACCCTCTTTGTTTCCTCCTCCTGCTTGCTTGCTTTTCTCCTCCTCCTCTTCCTTCCTCTACTCCTCCTCCGGCTCTGGGCTCTGCATTTCCTCTGTTTCCTTCTGAGAATGACTCACACACTTACCTCCCACCTGCACCACCAGCTTCCCAAACCTTTATTGGCAGGGGTCGAGCTGGAGCGGATTTCAGCCTTCAGAGGCCTTGGGCTGTGGCAGGCAGTGGGCGATGCCCCCGTGGGCAGTATGTTCCTCCCTGCAGCCCTGCCTGCTCCTGGCCTTTCTAGAAGATGTGTGGCTCTCCCTGGGTCCATGAAGGAGTCTAATTTCTTCTCCTGAGCCTCACTTTCAGCTTGACCTTGGATTGGCAATGTTTCTTTCCTGCGTTCTCTTTTTTTTTCTTGAGCAAGATGCTCCCAGCCACATCTGGAAACTCCTGAATGCCCTTTTCTTTCTGGTATGGGTAGGGAGTGGGGCCCCGGTAGAGGTGGCTCTGCTTCTCCAGAGTGTGGTCAGTGTGAAGGCTATTTGGTGTTTGACACCCACTAGCATGCCCTCCTCCCTACAGCTCTGGAGACCAGAGGACATTAAACCATGGAGGACATGTGGCCCAGAATTCAGCCAATCGCAGCATCACATTTCAAAATCCATGGCAATTGGTTGAGGGAGGTACACGTGACCCAGGGACAGCCAATGATTGGCAAGGAGCGTTGCTAGGTCTTGGGACAAGAATGCTGGCTCCTTTCTCTGGGGTTTACTCTGTAGCCCCTGCCCTGCTCAACACTTTGGCCGAACAAGAACATAACACCTCATCCTCCCTTACCTGGAAACTGAGACAGAAAAGACTGTGTTCCTGCCACTGATAGTTCAGCATCTGTGGCCACACAGCAGCAACTTCTTTGATCTATTATCTCATTTAAATCCCACAGTGTCTCGGCAGGGTACATTTTCTGTAATATAGGACGTAAGGCATGGATCTCCTAGATCCCATGCACAGATCAAATTCATATACTGTGTGGAGCTCCTGATATCGGCCCTGGAACTCAAAACCCTAAACTCAGGCTCTGGGCTATACCTGACAGCGCTCCCGGCAGCCCGTGGAGTTAGGGGGCAAAGCGACTTTGTGGGCTGAGCTGCTTCCTCATGAAACTCGTGGTGCCTCGGAACTGCTATAGGTTTGACTCTGGTCTCAGGCCTGTGCGTGCACTAGGGTGATTCGGTGAGGAGGGTGGCTATGGAACCCTGCCTGTAATATGAGTTTGGCTGGCTGGATGACTGGGGCCATTCTCTTCCCTTCCAGCTTCCAGAAGCCCATGCTTCTGGAAATGTCTACTGATAGAAGCTCCCAGAAGTAACTGAAGGGACAGATTGAACGTCTGAGCTGGTCGGGATGATCTGATGCCACCTACTCTCTGTTTAACTACAGTGGGATCTGTAGGCTCCTGGGAGGAGGCTGCTCCTTAGCACCTTGCAATGCTTCCCTGGGATGAATGTTGGGGCTCTAGGTTCCCTTTCTACCTGAGAAAAGGCTCACCTGTCTGTCTCATATCCAACTGGACCATTCATTCTTCTTGCTTTTGAACGGTCAGAAGTTCCATTTGCTGTCTGCATAGAGCTTGAAATCTACCTTTTGATAGGAAGTCACAGCATTCGACCTGGCACTTGAACTAGCACAGCACCACCTCTCCTGTCACACTCAACTTGGTGTGGGGACAGGCAGGTGGGCCATTGACCTATTCTAGGCAGAGACTAATTGCAGAAAGGCTGATTGTCTGGGACAGAATGGGCCAGACAGACAGAGAGAGGAAGGACCAGCACTGGCCATAAGGACCCTGAGCTTGCTAGAGATGAGAAACTTCCCTTCCCACTGGAAAGAGCATGGATTGGAGCAGGAAATGGGAGGTACAAGATCCAATGAAGGTAAGAAGACAGGACACAGTGATGGAGGGGAATGCTGGGGTAAGCTTGCAGATAGGGACAGCCCTAAGAGAGTCAAGGTCATTGAGGACATGGTTAGAGTCTGGACAACACTGCCTTTGCTGTCCTGGCAGTCTTGACTTTTGAGCACTGTATGTGCAATCACCTGGTCTGCAAACATCCCCATTCATGTTGAGGCAGACGGGAGACACAAGGGTGGGTGCATTAGAGGCAAAGCACTAAGCTGTAGGTGGCTGCAGCCTGGCCTTCTAGAGGTCATACCTCAGCTGAGGGAATTTGGGTGGCTCTACAGAAGGGCAAGAAAATTTGGCCTTGAGTATGGGACTAGATCTTTTCTGCCTCTGGTGTTTCTTCTGCCTTGGGCCTTACTCCCTGTCCTTATCCCTGTCAGGGTACTACCTTGGGACTCAGTTTCCCATTTGTTCACTTAGGAACCTGGTCCAGTGCCTTCCCAGCCCTCTAGGGCCTTCCCTGCCCTGCTAAGGGCACCCATGTTGCCCTATGCAAGAAGGAGGGTGCAGCTCCCTCTCTTACACCAGTTGTATTAGGGTCCTCATTCAGTTCTAACCTCATTAACAAGCCCATTGTGGATCTTGCTGAGGCATGTGCTGAGAGATGGTGGGGGTCCAGGTAGGGGAGATGGCATTGGACAGTCTCCTTGGGGAAGCAAAATGGGATGATTTACATATTTATGAGATCATTTTCATTTTTCCCAAGTCCTCGTGTACTAAGGAATGTCACATCTTATTTTAAGCTGGGATCTGGGTCCTCAAAGTGACAACTCAAACCACCATAAGACTTGCTGGGAGTGTAGAGAAGATAACAGTCGGGGGGGGGGGGGAGGCTGAGGCTCCTATCCTACATCTGTAATGAATATCTGTGTGAGGATGTCAACGAGGGTGGTTGGACTGCTTGTCTCTGGGGCTCAGGCTTCCAAAACACAAAGTTAAGGATATTTGTGCGGTAGCCAGTCTCCACCACAAAGGCAATGATGCCAGACATGATGTTCATGTCTTTCTACAATGCCTCCCTCTGGGGATGGACAAGGCCCATAATTTGCTTCTAATCCATAGAAATTGCCATAGTGAAGGGTCATCTTATACAGACAGTGATGGTGTCACTCATAACTTGATTCACAATCGCCAGTTGTACAAAAGCCAGCCATCATGGCAATGCTTGTTAAGGATGCAATAGCCAACAGAGGACAGAAATTCAGCCAAAGGGTGCAGCAGTGCCTATACCATGCCTAAACCAGGTGGGTGCACTTGTACATCCAAACCCCAGCAGAAACTCTATTCTAAACAGTAACCTAAACCCTAACCCTAATAGTAGCTCTAACTATCTGTTGAGTTTGGAGTCCCAGCTAGGATTGACTTCTGCATCCTGGCATCTGGTGAGTCCTGGGATATGGGAGGACTAGAGGCATGACCTTACTGCAGCCTCCAGGAGGTCTGGGGTCTCTGGGGCTGGGCTGATATATATAACAATGCTATCTAGTGGAGATTTCTCTGGTGGGGATGGTCCACATCTGAAATATCCATCAGCTACACCATCATAGCTAGCTACAGAGACTTGAATGTGTCACATGATATGAGGGGCCAATGCTCAAAGTTCTTTTACTCCCCTCCCCAAATAGCTACCTAGGGCCAGTGGTTCTCCTATGTGGACCACATAGATCTAGAGCAAAATCAAGCAGATCTGCTTGTTCTTGATGTCTGGAGTCAGGGCTTTCCAAGAATACTAAAAATAACCTTTAAAAATAGTGCCAGGAAGAGATGCATCTTGCTCAGCTTGGGACTGGAAGGAGCCAGAGGCCCTGCCCGTCAGAGATTGCACCATCTGTCCATGGTTCTGCTTCAGGGCATGGTCTTACTCAACTAATCTCTGTTTTTAATGTGTCAGTCTATAGTTCTGAGATGTCTCCAAGGCAGAGGTCAGCAGGAACCCCACCATGTGGTATCCTGATGGTAGTGGAAGTGTGTTCTAGACTCCACTATCTGTTCCATCTCATGATCCCAAGTGCTGAGTCTCCCTTGGGACATCAGTGGTGCTGTTACCACTGCCATGATTTTCCTCACCATCATCATCCTTGCTAAGATCACAGAGCCATCAACACCCACATCCTTTCCACTCAGTTCAGCGCTGTGGTAGGCACTGAACTATAGGGAAGGGGAGCAGGCTCAGGAGTCAGGGCCCATGGCTCAGGTTCCTGGCTTCATAGAGGTTCTGGAGAATTGATAATCCCATGTGGATCCCTTAAAGACCACTTGGCTTTCCTTGGCTCATGTCATCTTCTTTTGGACTTCATCCTCACACTCAATGGTGACAGACCAGACAGGAGCCAGGAGGGTTGATGTAACCAGGAGAAAGAGGTCCTGGTGTCAATGTAACATGAATGTTGCATCTCCTTTGTGGGCCTTATTTTCTGGACTTCTGTCCCATTGGTTCTTTTTTTTTTTTTTTTTTCTTCCTTCTTTATTTTGTATTTATCAAAAAAAAAAAAAACACAGTAAAAAGAATTTAAAATGTGGAAGAGTAAACAATAACTATACAGAGGATAAGAATGATAGGCATGGCTTATCAAGGGAAGAAATACAAATAAGATAGCTACACCTATATTTTCTTTGTGTTCATCTTTCCCTCTGAATTTTTTT
>PVIH01013839.1:0-29388 GCA_004025045.1 Sigmodon hispidus
CAGGGATGGAAAAAAAAATTCAGAGGGAAAGATGAACACAAAGAAAATATAGGTGTAGCAATCTTATTTGTATGTCTACCCTTGATAAGCCATGCTTATCATTCTTATCCTCTATATAGTTATTGTTAACTCTTCCACATTTTAAATTCTTTTTACTGTGTTTTTTTTTTTAATAAATACAAAATAAAGGAAAAAAAAATATTATGGCTACTCAGGTAGGATTCACACTCAGATTTTCTTTACTCAAAAATTTTAGCTTTAATATTTAGGGGCAGGCCCCAGGCTCAGCAGGCAAAGGACAACATAAAACAAGCTCAGTACTTTTTTGGGAGAAAGTTTTGTTCTATATTATGGAAGAATATTCTTGCACACTGTAAATATTTGTCACTTATATTGGTTTTATAAGATGCTGATTGGCCAGAAGGCAGGCAGGAAATATAAATGGAGATGTCAGACTAAAAGACCTCCAGGAGAGGAAAAGAGAGGCAGAGCCCAGCCTGACACAGAGGAAGCAAGAATGCTGCAATGAGAAAAGGTACCATGCTACATGGCTAAGCATCGATAGGAATAATGGGCTAACTTAAAGCATAAGAGTTAGCAAGTAGTAAGCCTGAGCCGTAGGCCAAACAGCTTGTACTTAATATAAGACTTTATGTGATTTATTTGGCATTAAATGGCTGCAGGTCCAGCCAAGCAGCATAGAGAAACTTCTTGACTGTGACTGAAACATATAGCTTTTCTTGGTATTTTTTTTTTTTTTTTGCTTTATTGGTATTTTTCTTTTATGGTGTATGTATGTGTGTGTGTGTGTGTGTGTGTGTGTGTGTGTGTGAGTGTGTGTGTGGTGTGTTTGGGATATGTGTGTGCTTCTCATTGCATTTCTTTATTTTTTGCTGTGTTTTCTTTTTGTCTTTCTTTTAGCTTTCTTTTTTATTATGAATAAAATCATTTTTTATCCACGTGTCCCCTTGTTCAATCTCCCTTCCCCCTCCCTCCCCTCTCAATCACTCTCTCTTCTCCCCATCTCTTTATTTCCTCCCCCGCAAGAGCAGGAGGTCCCAAGGTCCTAAGGTAGCTTAGTTCAGCATCCACTGCAGGCAGATCTGCTTTCCTCACCACAACATCAAGACTGGGTCAGGTGTTCCTCTGGAGGGAATGGGCTCCAAGGTGCTGGTCCAAGATGTTTCAGATCCCAAGCTGTTAAGTGGTTGTGGTTTGCAGCTTGGGAATGCTTTATTTTTTTTTGTTTGTTTGTTTGTTTGTTTAAAGTTCACTAATGAGTGAGTACACGCCCTTCCTATCTTTTTGGGTTTCTGATACTTTGCTCAGGAGGATATTCTCCAAATCCATCCATTTGCCTGCAAATTTAAGGATATCATTTTTCTTACTGCTGAGTAGTACTCCATTGTGTAGATGTACCACAGTTTGTTAGACAAAATGACAGCCTACAGAATGAGAAAAGATTTTCACCAATCCTTCAAGTGACAGAGGACTGATCTCTAAAATATTATAGTGAACTCAAGAAACTAGAGCCCAAAACCTTGAATAACCCAATCAAAAAATGGGATTCAGAACTAAAAAGGGAATTCTCAGCAGAAGAATTACAAATGGCTGAAAGACAGTTGAAAAAGTGCTCACATCTTTAGCCATCAGAGAAATGCAAATCAAAATATCTTTGAGATACCACCTGACTCCTATCAGATTGGCTAAGATAAAAGACACAGATGACAGCCTATGCTGGAGAAGTTGCAGAGCAAGGGGAACACTCCTCCATTGTTGGTGGGAGTGTAAGCTTGTTCAGCCACTCTGGAATGCAGTATGTAGGTTTCTCAGAAAACTGAGAATCAATCTCCCCAAGGATAAAGCAGTATCACTTCTGGGTGTATACCCTAAGATGCACAGTCACACTCCAAAGGCATTAGCTCAACTATGTTCATAGCAGCATTATTCATAATAGCAAGAACCTGGAAACAACCTAGATGCCTATCAACCGAATAATGGATTTGCTCTGTTTTCTAAAGAGTAAAAAAGGAGGCATGGAGTTGGATTGGTAAGGAGGTAGGAAGGATATGGAAAGGGATGAGGAAGGGAAACTGTGATCAGGAAATATTGTATGAAAATTATCGTTTTAAAATTTAAAAAATAATGTTAGCTTTAAACAACTGTGCTATAATCTTTGTATAAAGTATCCTCCAAAAGGCTCATTTGTTAAATAAAGGCTGTCTTCCTCTTCCTAATGCTGATATGGAATTCTTACAAAGTGATTAGCTCATAGGGAGGGACTCTGGACCCAGCAGTGAATTCATCAACTGGCAGATTTATAATTTGATGGAATTATTGAAAAGTAGAGAAAATTAAAAGAAAATATGGTATTATTTTCTGGAGGGACTCTGGACCCAGCAGTGAATTCATCAACTGGCAGATTTATAACTTGATGGAATTATTGAAAAGTAGAGAAAATTAAAAGAAAATATGGTATTTTATTTCTGTCTTCTTCTCCCATACACTCTATCCCCTTCTCTCTCCCTGTCTTTTTCAGCTGTCTTGAGCTTGATTGCTTTACTTTACTGTACTTTTCTACAGTGCTCCTCCTTAAAACATCTCCAGATCAATGGAGACAGCCAATCAAAAGAAACCACGAAAAGCTTGATTTAAATCAATGTTTCTTCCATTTTAAATGTTTCTCTCAAGTATTTTTCATTCTGACAGAAATAGTTGAATCATAAAACAACTAAGCAAGGGCAGGCAGGATACAACATGAATTTAAAATATGCAAGACATCTCCAAAAAATCACCCGGTTCATTTCTCAAACTAAATGGACTTGAATATGAGGAAACCCAATTAAAGATCCTAAAACTGCAGTGTTCCAGATGGCTGTGGTAAGGAAGCTGGCACAGGGCTCTGACAGTCAGTGCAGAGAACAAAGCTAGCTAACATCTCTGATTTCCTATTTCCAATGTTCTCTATTTGTCTTCTAAACAGTTAGGAGACCAAGCTTCTTTTAAAATCATTTAATGTCAGAGGTACTGAAAAACAACTTCACTTTCATTTCTATTTCTATCTATTCTTTGAGCAAATTCTTAACAACTGTAAACCAAGTATGGTACATGGAAAGTGCAGCAAACTGAGAGATTTATATGACATGATCCTATACTTAGGTTATTGCCTAAGACCAGGTTCTACAATTATTCAGATAGATAGAATAATTCAGATAGAAAATGATGTTGAGCTCCAGTGATACAATTAGTTTGTGTGTGGATCTTACAAATACAAATGACTCAGCTTTGTCTGATATACAGTATCTGCCACTGGCTATTTAACTCTGATTTATAGTGTAAAATTAACCATTCATAAATATAAATTAAGTCAACTTGACCAATAGCACTTATAGAAACAAAAAATTGAGTTTTATTTTTCAGCCACAGTTTTCCAACTTCTGCACTAAGGCCATTTGCTGTACACTAAAATCACCACAAGAACCTAAAAATGCTGATGCCTATATTTCACCATTAGAAGTTTCATTTAATTGCTATAGCAAAAAGCTTAGATTGGGACTTTTAAGGTTCCCAGCTGGTTTTTGTGTGCTCATAATATTAAGAACCACTACTTTAAAAGCAAACAAACTTATTTTTAGCCTGAAAACAGACTAGAATGCAGATATGGATAGGTACTGTGGGAATGTAGGGAGAATTAAGAATTGAAAAAAAAAACAACTGGCTAAATATAGTGCCTTAGAGGAGATGATCATGATTTCAGAAAGAAAGAAAGAAACAGGCGAGGGAGTACAAGCATAATACTACTACTAATGCTGTTGCTGCTGCTGCCACTACCACTACTACTACTATTCATATTTCTTTAGATACTGTGTATACAGCAAAACATATGAGTCTGCAAAATACAAAATACAAAAATGCCCTGGGGTACGTGTCATTGCGGTTATTTGGTAGAAGATATAAGTAAGGTCTGCAGACATTAAGAAATTTTTACTTAGCTTTTTCACTGATTCTTCATGGATTTCACATCATATATCTCAATCTCAGTTTTTCCCCATCACTTTGCATCTGCCCTCTGCCCTTGCAACCTGCTCCCAATATAAAACAATAGAGGAACACCTGATTCACTCTTGAGGGAGGGGGGAGAAAGCTGGATCTGCCAGGAGTGGAGACTGAACTAAGCAATATTGGGTCAGTGGGACTATGGGACTGCCTGCTGCCTGCCCAGGGAGGGGATGGGGAGTTGTGGAGAAGAAAGAATGACCTGATGTGGTGGGAGAGGGAAGGGACCTTAAATAAGGATATACAAGGATAGAAAGTGTAACTTCTTTGTTAATAATAATAATAATAATAATAAAATAAAAAAGAAGTTAATTTAATCAGAGATATTTCTCAATTAGTTGTCTGTGATTTGAATAATATTGGAGAGATGAGGCAATAACATTAAAATTCTAAACCAAAACAGTTTTAAATTAATGATGAATAAAGCTTTTCTACTCTAGGATGTCAGAAAAATTTAAAAGAAAAGAGAAAAAGAAAAATCTCAACATAGAAGCTGTGGCATGACACAGAAGGGTCACACAGTATACACTATAGTCCATATATCTTTACTTGCAAACATTCACTGCAATGAGTTATTGGTCTGGTTCAAGGCCTCTGGTATCTGCTACAATATCAAAGCTGGGCCCTCGCTGGGACTTCTCTCGGATATCCTGTTGCTGTCCTATGTTATGGAGGTCCTGCAACTTTGGGACTACAACACTGGCCCCTTCATGTGTTCTAGCAGATTATAGATGGGGTGGATGTTGGGGTAGGCCAACTCACAGGCCTGCTTCCGGGTCTGTGTGGTTGCTCAGTTGGTCAGCCCACCAGCTCCCCATCATCCTCAACACCAGGATGAGCTCTGTAGCACTACCCAAGCTAGCTCAACCTATGTAGTAAATGGCAAGGAGCAGGGCTTGTTCTCCTGCTCTCATGGGCTTCAAACTGACTCACTTACACTATACCACCAGGGCCAGCTCTACTGTGCTGCCCAGGTGAGGTGCAGAACCCACTCTCCCAAGTACCCCTGCTGGTGAGCAGCTGGATCAGCTCTCTTGTCTGCCACAGGTGCCTGGGTGGGGGGAAGGCATCTTTCTGTCCCCTCACCACTAATGACTTATGAGGGATGGAGGCCAGCTCTCTCTCTATCACAGACTCAAGAGTCAGCACTACTGTCTTCCCAGCAACATGCAGGGCCTGCTCTCCTAAGTGCTGCAGCCACTGAGGTGCCAGGCCATTGGTTCTCAACAGAAATTTTCCAGTGATAACAGCCCAAAGTGCAAGAACACACACACACACACAGGAAAAGAAAAGTAGGTAAGTGAATTGTGGGAATCATAAATATATAATAGCAGACAGTTGTTACTTTGGTAATAAAACAGAGGGAGAGAGGATAACATAAAGCAGGAGAATGTGGGGAGATTTAAGTTTTGGTAATGTAATTTTTCTTCCTAGGTGATAGTTTCATAGTTGATTATCATATTTTGTTTATATATATTTAAATATGGTTTTGAGTCAATCATGATAGTGAAACATAAGGGGGTAATTAATTTAATTGTTTTCAGCAGTACATGTCAAAAGAGAAAAGGGAGACGGAAGAGGGGAGAGTGATACAGAATATAGACCAAGAGAATTTGACAAGTTTAGGGGTAGTTATCCAATGCTGTCTATTCATTTTGAGCTCCAATAGCTCTGTATCAAACTTACTTATCCTATACAATCAACTCAACAACAATAGTATGGGAACTCAATTGAGCTTCATGTGTTTGGGAATATCTTTGTGCCTTGAAGAATTGGCATTAACTAAGAGGCTGTAACCATGGGGACAGAAAGAGAAATAACAGTGGGTGATAGACTGCCCTGATTTACATGTACTTCCTATTTCCCAATAGCATCATCTAGAGCAGGTCCAGGAAATGTGGATAACAGCATGGTGCCACCGAATATCCAATTACTGGCTTTCTCTGAATGTTAGTTTGCCATAAATGATTAGAGTGATCTGATTCCTTGGGAGGAAAAGAGACATACTGTGAGGGATCGTGACAAATTAACACGGCCCCCTTACCCTACCTAATAATCAGATCTCTATTTCTTTTCATTATTTTTTTATCCTGAGAACAGAGCTATAATATAGGGACTTGAAACAAAAATAAATTAAAGAAGCTGTACTTACAGCTTTTTGTTTGTTTTTGTCTCATTAAAATTTTTTATTCAGAATTTTATGCATGAATAAATATAATGTGTTTGATCAGATCCACCCCAATCTTTTCCCCTCCAACTTCTCTCATACCCCATTTTATCCTCCCAAATTTTTAAAATATTTTCTAAATGTAGTGATGCTATTGTGTTTATTATGTAAGAGAACATGGGCAGCCTATCAGGGGCCATACATTATGAAAACTGACACTCTTCCCTGGCACACATCAATTGCCAATAGCTTGCCACCTAGTGGCTTGCTATGAAACAATTGTTTTCCAGATGTGGCCAGGCTTGACGCACACATGAGCTCAAATGACTATGATTACATGCCTAAGACCATCACAAGTTTAAGCTGGTCTAAATTTCAAAGTAGAAGAAAGGCCTCACGGAGTCCCAGGTCTAGCTGAGGACCTATTGGCAAGAGATGGCTGTAGACAAAAAAAGAATACAATAGAGATAATACCTGGAAGTATTAGGAGGGTTTGAAGATAGGGTAACAGTGTGGGAGTATCATATGATAATGCAAGACTGATGATGATCAAAATATATCATATATATATTAAATAGTATAATGAAACCACTTTAGTAAAATTGGAAAGGTTAATAAAGTAGAATTTTTAAAAAGACAGTGGGGGAGGGTAAGAAATATTTTTGGAAACAGGAGATTGAAATTACAAAATGACCTTCAAATAGGATTGTTTAGTAGAATATAGCAGATTGGGATTACAAAAATACTATAATATATAATATAGCCGACATTTGAATGAAAGCTTTATTTCCAATTTCTCCCTTTGATTTATGCCCAAAAACAAAGGTAAAAGGAAAAAAGCTGCCTTCATGGTGTCTGGCAGCACTTCAGAAACAGTGCAGAAGTAACTTAAAGGGAGTCTCCCTCAGTCACAGCCAAATTTCATCACCTACGTGGCTCACTGTCATGCTTGTGTCAACAAGCTTGGTCATTGTGCTTCCAGACCAGCTAAGTTGTCTGAATCACAAACCTGCCATCCACACAAAGCCTTGACTCCTGGATTGTCATCTTCCTACTTACCTACCACTACATGATAATCTATTTTTTTTAAAAAAATAATAACTTTAGTTGTTATTAATTCTTCTGTGTTTTGTGAAGCTGACTTTGTTTTTCTTTTCATCTCTGATTTGGAATTTACCAGTGTCTGTCTCTGCCTTTCTTCATCTCTCCCCCTCCCCTGCATCTCTCTTTTCCTTTATGGCTCTCTGACCCTCTTCCATTCACAATATAACTTCTCCTTTCCCAACATCAACCTTCTCTTGTTCAAAATAGCATTCATACAAACCCAACCCCACATAACTGGGGGATTTGCAGCAATCAGCCTAGAATTTATATCTACGGAAATTTTAAGGTGTATATTTTTGTCACAGGTACATGGGGCATTCTGTGTGTCAGAGTCACATTGCATGTGGAGAATCCTGGCTTTCTTGAGTTTCCTATACTTGTTCTATCACTGGGTCCCAGAATTATGACTCTCGGGTCTGTTCCTGGCCAAACATGGCCATTAAACAGCTGTCCCTGAGGTAGAGACATTCAGCAAGCCAAAGCAGAGGGTAAATTAATTCCCTCTAGGAAATTATGGCAGAAAAAATTGTCTTTATGGCAGGCTTAGAACAAGTCAGCTAGCTTAGCCAGAGAAAGAAATTGACAGAGACAGAATACAGGTGGCCTCTTTTTCTCTGCAGAGCAAGTCAGTACCAGGTGTGCAACCAGTGTAGGGTTAAAAACTTGTAGGTGTATATCTCTCAAATAGATGCCTTTAGATAGCCAAGAAAACAGAAGGAAAGTGGTTTTGTGGTCAAATGATATGGAAGATTAGACAGGCAAGAAAGCAGAAGGAAAGTGATACTGTGGTCTACTGATTGGAAGGTATGTATAAGAGAAGCACTGACTCCCCTCAGCGATTCTGAGCATAAACTTAAGAACCACTGCCCACTGAGGATTAAGAAACAGATACTCTTCAGAAAAGAAAATTCAAGCTCAAGGAAGTCAGTCAACTTGATTCTGGCAACATCAAATTGGTAGCTAAACAAATGATCAGAAGTGGTCTGGGGCTGAGAAGATGTCTCAGATGGTATAGTGTTTGCTACAGGAGCATGAGGATCTGAGTTCAGATTCTTCAGCAGTCACCTTAAAGATATAATGACCTCAGAGTTCACCTCTCATTCCAGCCCTTCGAGATGGAGACAGCAGGATCACTTGGGGATTCTGGCAGCCAGGTTTAGCTAAATCAATGGACTCCAGGTACAGAGAGTAACCTTCTATCATTAAAATAAGGTGGAGATCAATTGAGGAAGGCACTCAATGTTAACCTCTGGTCTATGCATTTGTTTGCATTTTTATACATAACTGTATGAACATGGTACACACACACACACACACACACACACACACACACACACACACACACATTTCCCCTACCCACAAATTGCCTAGTTTAGTATTACAACCAAATAAGGTAGAGAACAGTGTGACATTACCATCAAGGTTCTGGCATGCATGAATAAAATGAAAGATGTGGGGAACCACGTTTGTGGAGGCCTTATTCTTTGGAGCAACCCAGCCATAGTGCAAAGCTAAGAGTAACTGTGTCATAAAGCTGCAACCTCGCTGACCTTATCTTAGCCATTTGGACTTGCCAGTTTGTTCAAACCGAGAGAGAAAGTCCTAGGTTTGGAATAAAATTTATACTTGAATTGATAAATTTCAGATGATGTAGCAAGAATTCTAGTTGTATTAGAAGAAACTCAGAGCCAGATATCAGAGAAAGGATGAAATATCAAAGATGGAAATACCACAGTCATATCTCAGCCAGCTATCTTCCAACTTCCTCAGCCTCTCTCCTGGTCGCTTCTAATTCCTGCTGTCTTCCTTTGCCTGCCTTAAATACCTTCTCCACCAAGCAGTATCCCATCCAGGTTAAGATTAAAAGTGTGAGCTACTCTATTTGGTGGTTAGCCTTGAGCTCACAGAAACACAGAAAGATCACTCTGTCTCTGGAGTTATGGGATTAAAGGTGTAGGTCACTACTTCTGGCTTTCCCATGATGGGATTAAAGGTGTGTGCCATCACTGCTTGGCTGTTTGGCCTTGTACTCACAGAGATCCTCTGGATCCCCATCCTGGGAAAAAGTATGAGTTACCATGGCTCTGTTATCCCTTGAACTCCCTGAGATCCAGAATGATCTCCCAAGTGATGGGAATAATGGTGTGCACTACCTCTGCCTAGTTTGACTGTGGATTGATCTCTTGATATTCCAGATTTTATTAAATATATAACATATCACCATAGTCTGATTTTTATTTTAGTTGACCAAGCATTGAAAAAATGAAATGATTATATTATTCTTAAAGATTAATTGATTTTCAAAAACAACCTCATCTTGTTAAAGACTCAATATGGTAAAAATGTTATTTCTCACAATGTAGTTCCACTAAGTGTTTAATAGGGCGACTTCTCTTACGATGATCCTTAGATTAAACTGTCTTCCACCATTTTCCAAGGGTCCCTGTTTTCTGCTTTTTCTTTTTTTCTCATTTTTTATTATTAATGAAGTCTCATTTTTTATCCATGTATCCCCTTGTTCAAATGCCCTTCCCCTCCTGCCCCTGCCTGTCACTCTCTCTTCTCCCCATCTCCTTATCTACTCCCCAGCAAGGACAGGAGGTCCCAAGGTCCCAAGGTGGCTTAGTTCGGCATCCACTCCAGGCAGATCCACTTTCCTCATCCCAACATCAAGACTGGGTCAGGTGTTCCTCTGGAGCGAATGGTCTCCAAGGTGCCAGTTCAAGGTGTTTCAGATCCCAAGCTGTTCAGTATTTGTGGTTTGCAGCTTGGACATGCTTTGCTTTTTGTTTAAAGCCCACTAATGAGTGAATACATCCCCTGCTTATCTCTCTGAGTTTGTGAAACCTCTGTCTGAAGACATTCTCCATATCCATCCATTTGCCTGCAAATTATAGAATATCATTTTTTCTTACTGCTGAGTAGTACTCCATTGTGTAGATGTACCACAGCTTGTTAATCCATTCCTCAGTTGAGGGGCAACGAGGTTGTTTCTAGGTTCTTTTTTTTCCTTTTTCTTTTTTTTATTATGAATAAAGTCACATTTTCTATCTGTGTATATCCTTATTCAAGGTCCCTTCCCCCTCCCACCCCCTCCAGTCACTCTCTCTTCTCCACATCTCGCCATCTCCTCCCTAACATGGGCTAGGTCCCTGTTTTCTAAATATAAGAATAAGGTGAGTAAATGAGAACAGGAAGAGAAACCAAAGGAGAGATTTTATGGAAAAGACTTGAAAATTAAACATATGTCTATCCACATCAAAATTATCAGAATGTAGCTTGTTATATGATCTCACCTAACTTCAATGCAGTATAACAAGTTATAAAAAAATTCAGGTTTTCAGTTTACATCCCAACATGAATGGGAGAAGTCTCACAAATCCCCACCTCCAAAAAAGATCTGCAGACCATTAATGTCTGTTCAAAGAGAGATAATCCATCTTCTCCAGGAGCAATTCTCTGATAGGTTATACAATGCCAAGTGGTCAACTCTAAAGAAATATATTTATATGGGCAACATTATGTGGACTCAGTCTGTCCTCTCTCTCTCTCTCTCTCTCTCTCTCTCTCTCTCTCTCTCTCTCTCTCTCTCTGTGTGTGTGTTTGTGTTTGAGATCATGAATTTGAGAGGAATCAGGGTAGAACATGGGAAGAGTTGAACAGGAATAAGTGGGATAGAAATAATGTAAATAGAGTATTCATGTATGAAATTCTCAAAAAAGCAAAATAAATATTAGAAATATTAATCACAATCATGCATGTTTATATACATATATATTCCTAAATATAATCTGCTGAGTCTAAAAAACCCATAAGTACATCTTTAGACATGATCATTTATTATTGGATGATCAATTGTTGTGCTCTTCTCAGAGGAAGACTGTTTCTCCCATTTTCAGCATATTTTAGTTGCTTATATGTGTATCATTGAGGCCTCATGAGCCTTTGTCCATCCACTTCAGCATGCTGATTGATTAGTCTTCCTTTTTCAGTTTATGTTCAAGCAATCATAGTAAGGAGCATTTGTGGTTGTAGTTTCTGAAATTACAAGGAGAGCCTGTCCCAGAGCAAACTTCCTCTGGCTCTTGCAATCTTTCTGCCCTTTATTGTGCAATATTCCCTGGGCCTTTTCTATGAGATTTATTTGGTGGATTTATCCACTAAGCCTGAGCTCCACATTTCTGTGTTTGTGGTTTTCTCTAATATTCTCCATATGGTGGAAGGGGAAGGTTCCTTGATGAGGTGTAAGGACTATACTTATCTGTGGGTATAAGAACAAGCATTTAGATTGTAGTTATGAATTATGCTGGTCTAGTAAAGTCATAGTTGTATGCTCTCTTCCAAGATTTATGATTTTATTATCCCTGTGGAGTTTGCTAGATTTTCATGTAACAACAATTAAAAAAAATTTGGAAGGAAGCCCTGAATTTGAAAGATAGTAACGAGAAATATCTTGGAGGGTTTGAAGAGAGGAAAGTGAAGAGAGATGTGGTATACTTATATTATAATGTCAAGAGTAAAAGAAAAAAGTATTAATACATTTTGTTACAATGATGTAACACAAATGAATGCTTTGTCAGTACAAGTGTGTTGTAAGTAGCAAATTTCATCTTAAATGAAAGGGAGTAATAGCCAAAGGAAGATAATAATAGAGCTGAGATCACTTCTAAGCTTTTTGACTGAGATCAAGTATAATAATAGAGTTGAGATGGTTTTAAATATATATTATAGTGCATATCTATGATATAAAACATGGTTTCATCAAATTATTATGGATTCTTTAGGGTTTGATTGTGTACCATAGACTTCATGGACTCTAAGGTTGGTTGTCAGGATGGCATTATTCAGAAGTAGTGGATCATCTAAAGAGATTTGAACTGAAAGAGTTTGAGGAATGCTAGGAGAAATAGAAATAGTCTTCCTCGGAGAGAGCACCCGAATTAGCTATCTAATACTAGGTGATCAGCTCTGAAATCAATCTAAGTGTCACTAAATGGGCTAAATATATGTAACATTAATAAAAATCATTGATAAAAATAACGTTTAAAATAAATGAGACCATAAATTAAGAGGTGACAATAACAAGAAGGGTACATGAGAGGACTTAGATAAAAGAAAGAGAAGTGGGAATGAATATTATTTTTGAAAATAGAAAAGAAATTAACTAAATGAAAAAAGGAAAAAAAAATATGGCCTGCAGTCAAGTGATTAGGTCAGCAGTGGTAAAGTGTAACCCTCAAAAGATATTAATCCTAGTCTTACATAGTGAATTACTTCTCATGGAACCAAGTTGTTATGAAGTGGCAAACTCAATACCTCAATCTCAGATTTCCAACTCTCTCTGCAATTCTTGCACCCAGCTACTTGCTTACTTGGCATATGTTGTATGGTTTCTTCTCCAAATGTCAAGCAGAAGAAAACTGATACTTGAGCAACAAACTAATTTTCATGAAGTACTCAGTTTTAACTATTTTGTTAGACTAATTAAACATGCATACACATATATATGCATTAATGCACACATTAAAATTAAAGCTAAGGATATACTTTACTTAGTAGAGTGCTTGCCTCATCTATCTAAAATCCTGTGTTTCCTACCTATTACGACACAGAACTGGCATGGATATGTATTCTATAATCAAAGTACTTGGGAAGCAAAATCTGGAAAAATCAGAAAAAAATTAGTTGAGTTTAAGGCCAGCTTAGAATATAAGACCCTACAGCAGAATAAATAAAGGACAAATAGATATAGACAGTAAATGAATATAACCACTTCTCACATTACTAATTTCGTAAAATATTTGTTAATTTTTATTATGTGTGTATGAATGTTTTGCCTGGGTGTCGTTGGAATTTTCTTTGGGAACCAACCAACTCTCAAATGAAGACACAGAGACTTATTAATTTTGAATGTTGGCCCTGGTTTGGGTTTGTCCTAGTGTTTTTACTTTTATTCATTCTGTATATCCTACTTTCCCCATGCACCTGTTATCTCTCTATCATCTCCTTTTCTCCCCCCTCCCAGCCTAAATTCTTCCTCCTACTTATTCACTCTGCCCAGAAGTTCCTTCCTCACTGCTGGCCATTGAGCTTTTCATTAGACCAATTATGTGCCTTAGGTAGAAAGAGTAAAACAACAAAACATCTTTACATAGTTAAATAAATGCAAAACATCTTTGCATAGTTAAACAAATATTTCACAAAATGCCTCCCTTTTGTTTAAATAAAAAGAAAACTTTTAACTTTTTTATCTTTATAGAATAAAGGCATTTTTATCCATGTATTCCCTTGTTCCAGTTCCCTTCCCCCTCCAGACCCTTCCCAGTCAGCCTTCAACCTCCCTAATCCTCAGCCCCCCCATCTCCTCCCCAGAAAGGGCAAGAGGTTCCAAGGTAGATTAGCTCAGCATCCATTCCTAGCAAGTCTGATTTCCTCATCCTAATATTTGGACTGGGTTATGTGCTCCTCTGGAGGGAATGAGCTCCAAGTTGCCAGTCCACGCACAGAAACACAGTCTGATCCCTCGCCTTGAAGCTCCATATACTGCCCTTGTCAGTGGACAGTTGCGTATCCTTGGAGGGCCTAGTTTCTTTCCCTGAAGGTTCCCTGGTGGCTGTTCTTGATTCAGTGAGCTCCCCAGAGCTCCAGCCAGCTATCACTGTGAGAATTTTCTTCATAATCCCTATCCCCTTGCTCATATAGACTATCCTTCCCCGCTATCAGCTGCACCAAGGACTCAGCCCAGTGCCCAGCCATGTATCCCTCCCTGCCTTTACCTCTATTCATTGTTGAATGTAAGTTCTGTGATGGCAGTTAGCATGGCTATTCATTTGATTATGGAGGAAGTCCTGTCTAGGTAACACCTTTACTATTGGTTGGAGACCCAACCAGGGACATCCTGTGAGTTCTTGGAGGTTTCAATAGCACTGGGTCAGCCCTTTCCCAACCCCACATTGGCTTTCTCTATTAAGATCTCCATCTCTTTTTTATTTATCTCCCTCTGTATTAATCCTTTCACTCAATATAGTAAGACTATACACAACAAAGAATTAACAAGTAAGAATTAAATTTATAATATGTAGTCCATTTGCATTTGGAAAATTCAGAGACAAATATTCCATTATCCTATCTTGTTGATTCCAAAGTTGTGCACCTAATTTGCATTCTATCCTAACATATTACCAACCCAAAATATATTTTCAGACCTCAAAAACTTCTCTCAGATAAATGATTTAACCTTTTATGTTTCTCAACCTTATAAACTTTATATATATATATTAGGTAAATATCGTCTCCGAATTTAATAACAAGGAAAATAATAACTATCTCATCTTCAACTCCATCAGAGACCTGAGAAGGATATATGCCTGAGTAAAAAGGAAGTGCAGATCAAGCAACTTCCAAAAATAGCTGGCTGATTGGACAATCACCCAGGGTTTCTCTGCACTGATGGGGCATCCATCTTCACTCTACAGGCCAAGAATATCTGAAAGACTTTTCTATAAAACAGGAATTTTAAAAGACTGTCCCACTTTGCCATTAAAAAGTTTATCAGTCTTTTATTCCTTTGTGTCCTGTTGTCCAGTCAGTACAGTATACTGTCAGCAGTCAAGCAAAGGCAGTTTCTTGCCTCAATGGCTAGCTTGACACAATGAAAGTGAACTCCATATGGAGATTTTTTTGATGCCAGTATACTTTATGAAGATTGTTGCTGCCAGGAGCAGAAGTGTCTCACTGTCATGAAAAACCTAGGTTAGTAAACATCTTAAATAACATATTCTGTAGATATATGAAGCATTTGAAGTTAACCTATCTATCTAAAATATATCTCTTTAACCTTGAAAACATAACTAATATGACTACAAGTTTGATTGTTATAGATGACTAACTACTAACCTGCATTTTTAAATTACCCTAAAGAATTTAAAAAAATAAGATTTCTAGGATTTGAACTTTTAACTTTGTTTTTAAATAAGCTGAATAGGTATAGTATATTAAATAAGAATAGAAACATATAAATATATATGCTATAACAAAAATAACCTTAAATTTGTATCAATATACAAAAATTCATACCAATGTAAAATGATTGAAATCAATAGTTTTCTTTTTATCCTATATTCCTATATCCCCAGTATATGATGACAAATATCCATAACTTACCAAATGACCAAACACTACACCATGACTTTTAGATACCCACCTGACTTTTAGAAGTATGGACATTGTGTTTTATAGACTGCTTCCTGTTGTCTAGGTATGATAGAATCCCCAAGGTACTCTAGGAAAATTGAGATAATGGTCAAGTCCTAAGAAAACTAGCTATAATATTTGTTGTCCAGTCTCTGTGTAATGAAAAAGTGAAAACACTATTTGAAGTCTTCACTAGAATAGTTTGTAAGGCTGGACCATCTCAGCTAGAAGCCATGAAATTTTTATGCATGCAGAGCTCTGAGGAAACTACAACAGAGGCATTCTGAAAAGATGGATCACCTGAGCCACCCATTTTCATTGGTGTCTAGTTCACTTGCTCTGAAAACATACAAACTTTCAAAAGTAACATATATATTTGCGTTAACACAAGTATGGACTGTGTGTACACACAAGTCAGCCAAAGATGATTTTTGTTTTATGTTTGAACAGTCAAAAGACATCTGCCAACTTTATAAGTTTGTTTGGACTATATAACCTAAACTCTACCCATAACATATGAAAGGATGGCATATAATAATGGCATGAGGACTCAGTAAACAACAAGATTTGTCATTTCTCATCCAGTCTCACAGCTGTCCCCATTTCAAGGGATAAGCATATACTTTTCCTGTCTTTTACTCTTTCTAGGTTTATTTTGTTATCTATAGCAAAGATTTTCAGGATGTCTCTCCCAATGAAATCTGGTCTTTATTCATTTTGAAAAAATCCATAGACTTTAATTTTCTGTGGAAACAAGAACATAACTTTACCCCTGATGCAATACATTTTCTAAATTCCATTTTAAAATAAGACATTCATAAAGTATCTACGATGGTTTAATTCAGTATTTCTTGTCCCATGCCTCTCAACAGCTGCCATTCATTAATGAACATTTAAAAAAATTGAAGTCAACAAAACACCATACAAAATCTAGAACCCTGTGTATTTACCATCTTTCTGTGGCTTATTATTTTTATATTACTTTACTCTTTCTTTAAATATTGTAGTGATATGTTGTATATTTAATAAAATCCAGCCTGGAATATCAGACAACAGAATCACTCACAGTGGGCCATGAAGGTCAGAGAGTGGTGACTCACACCTTTAATCCCATCAATCAGGAGACAGATCTCTCTGGATTTCTGTGAGTTCAAGGTCTAATAACCATGTAGTAGTAGCTCACATTTTTAATCATAACTCTAGGATTATGATGCAGAGTTGTGTCTGGAAGTGAAATAGCTGATGGAGAAAATTTTTGAGGCAGGAGGAGGCAGACATTCATGCATTCTGTAGAAGCGACCAGCCAGGCTGAGGACTCTTGAAGGACTTCTCAGACTGTTCAGCCTGAGAAGTTGGCTGTGTGAGAATTGACTGTGGTCTGTTTCCTCTCTCTGATATTCTAGCTTTCACCCAATCTCTTACTCTAGGTTTTCATTATAAGCTAAGTAGAATTTGTGCAATAAAATACTTTTTTATTTTTTAAACTATTTTTTGCTATAATGTCTATACCCATTTTGTCTTAAGCAGCAATGCATACTGCAAACTGTTTAAAGGTGGTTTTTCTCTGGACTTGTTTTACTTTGTACCTGTAGTATTCTCTGATGTGTGAGTCAAATCCTAGACTGCTAAGCATCAGCTAGATCTATCATTGTGCATCTCTGGTCCATGAGACCCAAGCCTTAAGGCCTGGGTGAGAGCTGAGTTTTTAACTGGAAGCTGCATTTAACCTAGAGCTGCATTTAACCATCCCAGGTCTAGAAAGTTGATGCCCACACTGTGGTGGGTATTTTTTATTTACCTAACTATTTCTACTTAGTGTGCCAGCTGCTCAAGTGTTTGCTGTGCAACAGAACCTCTTAAAGGAGCCTTATCTACTTTTTTGTTTTGTTTTGATTTTCTTTTCAGCTTCCTCACTCCCAATGTGGAAATTCACACCCCATATTGGGTACCATTTGTAGTTGTAATTTTCCTTGGGCTACCGACCAGCTCCCAAATAAAGACATGGAGAGTTATTATTATGACTCAGAATGCAGGGCCTTAGTTTAAGCTAGTTTTAGTGGCTCTTTTACATTAATTTGACCTGTTTGAGTTCAAATACATTTTGCCTCAGTGCTTTTTAACTTTCTTTGATTCTGTATGCCCTACTTTCTTGCTTTCTCCCTGTGTCTGGCTGGTCTCCATCAGCTTCTTTTCTTTCTTTTTCTCTAGAGTCTAAATTTCTCCTACATTCTCTCCCTGGCCAGAAGTGTCACCTATTCCCCTTCCCTGGCTATTGAACATTCACCTTTTTATTAGATCAATCAGGTACCTTAGGAAAACAAGATAAAACAGCAACACATTTTTACATAATTAAATACATGCAACACATTTTTACATAGTTAAACAAATATTCCACAACACCTGGGCTTATATAATTCACCATGTGCAAAAGTGCCTGAAGAGACCAGAAGATGGTGTCAGATTGTCTTCCTTTGATACTGGAGTTAGAGACTCTTGTTAGATAGCATGTAGATACTTGGAACACAATCTGGGTACTCTGCAAGATCAGCCAGTGTACACCACTGAGATATCTGTCCAACCTCCTAGTTATTTGGTTTTTAATTTTATAGAAAGTGCAACTAAAACATGAAGCCCAAATGCATTATAATTTTATCATTTATAGTTTTTGTGTTGTATTCTAGAGTTTTAGATTGCCTATTCTATATATCTGTTCCTTTTCTCCTTTTCGTTCTCAGATCTGCATGTATGCAATTTCTCACCAACTGTTCTCACAACAACTATTGTTCTGTATCACTATATATTTAATTTCTTTAAACTGGACCTGTAAAAATAATGGACCATTTTTTTCTTTTTGCAACTGGATTATCTCAGCATAATAACCTTAAAGTTCTTTCATATATATCAGTTTCCTTAGTCATTTATCAATAAATGTTTAGGTTGCTTCCTATCTTGGCTAATGTGAGTAATATGCAATAACCATGAGTTAAATATTTTTAGGAAATATGGTCATTTATTTGGGGGCTGTAGATTAAATGAAGTTCTGGACCATGTACTAGATCAATTTTATTTCTTTAGAAAATTTCAAACTCTTTTCCTTGAAATTTGTACATTCCTATCTCCATAGATATATTTTTTATATCTTCCTTTGATGATAATGGCTATGCTAACAGATAAAATCAGATAGTTCACAGTTATTTGGCATTTTCATGTTAATTAACTATATAGAAGATCTATTAATATAAGAGTTAGCCTGTGAAGCAGCTGGGGGATTCCCATCAGTAAGCACAAGGGCACTGGGTACTCAGGTGCCTGTCGGTAGAGAAAAAGCACCACTTATTCAGGTCTCAAGGCTTCTTGCTAATGCCCCAAAGCTGCACCTGTAAACTCACCCATCCTTACTCCTCAACAGAGAAAACCAGGAAGCTGCCACTGAGCAAATGGAATTCCCTGAAAAGAAGAGGCTGCAGTGTGGTGTGTCCTTCAGGAGCCACAGGACTTCCTATCATCCACCTAGAGCTGGAACTGAAGCCACCTGGTGTGGCCCCAGCAAAGAAGCACACAAATTGAACACTTTTTAGAAATCTACAATGTGGGTTCTTGAAAGTTTTGCACCAGTGGTCCGCAAAATAAAATGTGTTAGAATCCCTTGAATATATATATATATATATATATATACATATATATGAGTCAACAGTTTATATATTTGTATTTATTATTAGTGTGTATATGTGTGTGTAATGAGAGAGGCAACAGGACAGCATGGGATTATGGTATGGTTTTGGAGTAAAATGTGCCATAGCTGGTGTCTGCAGGTCACAAGACTTTTTTTAAGGAAACAATTCTCTCCTTCAATCTTACTGAGGCAAGTCATCTCTTGTTTCTGCTGTTTCAATGATATGGTGTTAATGTACCCAGTCTGTAATCTTCCAGACAAGTCTCCTGTTTGTCTCCCAACTCACTATAAGAGTTTTAGATATGTTCTAGCCTTGAGCTCCTGTATACAATGGAATTCTCTCTCTTTTTTTATAGTCTACTAATAAGCGAGTACATCCCCTGCTTATCTTTCTGAGTTTGTGATACCTCGCTCAGGAGGATATTCTCCAAATCCATCCATTTGCCTGAAAATTTTAGAATACCATTTTTTCTTACTGCTGAATAGTACTCCATTATGTACATTTACCACAGTTTGTTAATCCATTCTTCAGTTGAGGGGCATCTAGATTGTTCCCAGGTTCTTGCTATTACAAATAATGCTGCTATGAACATAGTTGAGCTAATGCTTTTGGGGTGGGAATGTCTGTCTTTAGGTATATACCTAAGAGTGGTATTGCTGGATTCTTCGGGAGATTGATTCCCAGTTTTCTGAGAAACCGCCAAACTGCATTCCAAAGTGGCTAAGCAAGCTGACACTCCCACCAACAATGGAGGAGTGTTCCCCTGACTCTACAACCTCTACAGCAGAGGCTGTCATTTGTGTCTTTAATCTTAGCCATTTTGACAGGTGGTATCTCAAAGTTGTTTTGATTTGCATTTCTCTGATGGCTAAAAATGTTGAGCACTTTTTTCTATGCCTTTTGGCCATTTGTAATTCTTTTGCTGAGAATTCTCTTTTTAGTTCTGAATCCCATTTTTTGATTGGCTTATTCAAGGTTTGGGGCTCTAGTTTCTTGAGTTCTCTATATATTTTAGATATTAGTCCTCTGTCACTTGTAGGGTTGGTGAAGATCTTTTCCCATTCTGTAGGCTGTTGTTTTGTCCTATTGACTGTGTCCTTGGCTTTACAGAAGCTTCTCAGTTTCAGGAGGTCCCACTTATTGATTGTTGTTCTTATTGTCTGTGCTACTGGTGCTATATTTAAAAAATGGTCACAAGTGCCAATGCATTGAAGGGTATTTTACAAGCTGGGTTTATGTTGAGGTCTTTGATCCACTTGGATTTGAATTTTGTGCAAGATGATAGGTTGAAATCTATTTACCTTTTGCTACACACTACCATTCAGTTCTGCCAGCACTGTTTGTTGAAGATACCATTTTTCTTCCATTGAATATTTTTGGCCTCTTTGTCAAAAATCAGCTGTTCATACACAGATGAAAGAAACATTCCAGGAATTAAAAATTGAAATAGGAGCAATAAATAAGGCACAAAATGAGGCAAAGCTGGAAATAGGCAAATCTGAAAAACAGAATCTGAACTACAGATACAAGCACATCCAACAAAATTCAAGAGATGAAAGAGAGAATCTCTGGAGTGGAAAACACAATAGTGAAAGTAGATACATCAGTCAAAGAAAATGCTAAAATCAAAAAGCAATTTCACAAACATTTAGGAAATTTGGAACACCATGAAAAGAACAAACTCGAGCTTAATTGGAATAGAAAGAGAAGAATACCAGCACAAAGACACAGATAATGTATTCAATAAAATCATTGAAGAAAATTTTCCCAACCTAAAGAAGGAAATGCCTATAAAGATACAAGAATCTTGCAGAACACCAAATAGATTAGACTTCCCCAAAAAGTCTGCTTGCCACATAATAATCAAGCCATAAAACATACAGAACAAAGAAGAAATACTAAGAGCTGCAAAGGATAAAGGCCAAAATACTTATAAAGGCAGACCCATCAGAATAACACCTGACTATTAAGTGGAAACAATGAAAGCAAGAAGCTCTTGGTCAGAAGTTATACAGACACTGAAAGAGTAAGGCTGCCAACCTAGACTACTGTACCTACCAAAACTATCAATCACTATAGATTGAATAAGGAAGATATTTCACAACAAAGACAGATTGAAACAATACCAATCTACAAATCCAGCCCTTCAGAAAGCACTAGAGGGAAAACTCCAGCCTAAGATAACCAGATACACCCATAAAACCACAAACAATCAATAGTCCCACAGAAGAAAAGCCCAAAGAAATGAAATACACACAAGCTACCACCAAAAACAACAGGAAATAAGCAGTCATCATTAATATTCGTTAATATCAATGGACTCAATTCACCTTTAAAAAAACACACAGTAACACAATGGATAAAAAAACAGAAGCCGTCCTTCTGCTGCATACAATAAACATACCTGAACTTCAAAGGCAGACACAGGCTCAGAGTTAAGAGTTGGGGAAAGATTTTCCTATCACATTGTCCCAAGAAACAAGCTGGTGCAGCCATCCTAATATCTAACAAAATAGACTTCAAACTAAAATCATTCAAAAGAGACCAAGATGGACATTACTTATTCATCTCAGGAAAAACCCTCCAAGATGAGATCTCAAACCTGAATATTTATGCCCCCATATAAGGATACCTAAATATATAAAAGAAACACTACTAAAGCTTAAACCCCACATCAAACACCATACTCTGATTGTGGGAGACTTTAATACTCCACTTTCACTCTTAGATAAATCAACCAGACAGAGACTCAACAGAGAAATAAGGGATCTAACAGATGTTATGACTCAAATGGACTTAATTGATATTACAAAAGCTTCTGCCCAAACAAAAAGAAATATATATTTCTCAGCACCCCATGGAACTTTCTCTAAAATTGACCACATACTCAGTCATAAAGCAAATATGAATAGATACAAAATATGGGAATAACTCCATGCTGAGTTGAAGCACCTTGGGACTTCCTGCCCTTTTAGGGGAGGGGATTGGAGGTTGGGGTTGGGGGGAAGGCTGAAGGCAGACTGGGAGGGATTGGGAACAGGGAAGGCTGGGTGAACAGAGTGATACATGGAAAAAAAAGACCACTTTTAATTAAATAATGGAAAAACATATGTGTTTATGAGAGAAGTTCTTTCTGGCCACCCTTTTTACTGTTGCTGGCAGTTCTAGCCAGGGATATCTTGTGGATAAACCTCCTTCTTGGAGGGTTTTTTTTTATCACCAGGTTTCTTTCTAACCCTGCCTTGGCTCCCTCTATCAAGATATCCATTTCTTTGTTCTCCCTCTATATTCATGAACTGGCATCGTGGAGCCCATTCCCTACAGAGGAACACCTAACCCAGCCTTAATACTGGGATGAGGGACTAGGGCCTACCTCAACTGGATACACCAGACTGAACTGATTCACCTTGAGACTCCTTGCCCTTCTTGGAGAATGGATGGGGGATGTGTTGGGGGAGACTGAAGGGAGACTGGGAGGGACTGAGAGGAGAGAAGGGATGGGTAACAGTGGTATATATGTAAACAACTTTTTAAATAAAAATAAGAATAAAACAAAAAGACCATCTTAATAAAATCACCAAAAACAGGGGAGACAGAGTCCCAACTTAGACATCACTTGTCACCAAATGTAACTTCCAGTAACAGGAATGTGTTATATCTAATTGAATTCTTAGCCAAAGGGGTGCCCTGGGAACCCCTAAACAACCCATGATAGTGCTGTAAAAATCACTCATCACCAAAGGCAATGTATAGGATATTTTCCCTCTAGTAGATTTACAGTTTCTAAATAATATATTTTGTTGGTTACACACTAGATTCTTTTGTATATGCTTTAAAAATTAATTTCATTCTTTTGTTCCTGTGGAAAACTAGTTTAGGGAGATTGATTCCCAGTTTTCTAATCAATCTCCCCAAGGATCCAGCAATACTACTATTAGGCAGAAAACCAAAAGATACACATTTGCACCCCAAAGGCATTAGTTCAACTATGTTCATAGCAGCATTATTTGTAATAACAAGAACCTGCAAACAACCTAGATGCCCCTCAACTGAAGAATGGATTAACAAACTGTGGTACATCTACACAATGGAGTACTACTAAGCAGTAAGAAAAAATGATA
The DNA here is from genome assembly GCA_004025045.1 of Sigmodon hispidus. Classification (NCBI taxonomy): domain Eukaryota; kingdom Metazoa; phylum Chordata; class Mammalia; order Rodentia; family Cricetidae; genus Sigmodon; species Sigmodon hispidus. Next base: position 23,316 of record PVIH01013839.1, read on the forward strand.
ACCTAAAATTTGCAGGCAAATGGATGGATTTGGAGAATATCCTCCTGATCGAGGTTTCACAAACCTGGAAAGATAAGCAGAGGATGTACGCACACATTAGGGGACTTTAACCAAAAGTAAAGAATACTCAAACTGCAAACCACAACTCCTGAACAGATTGAGGCCAGAAGGAACTTATGACAAACATCTAGGAAGTCCCCTAGGAAGACAAAATAGAAAAGGTTTCCTTAGCTAATTGGGAGCATAAGGGGTTGCAACCAAGAAGAGGTGGAAACAAATCATGAGAGAAGGAGATGATTTAGTGAGAAGAACAACAAAGAGTGAGAAAAGAAAGAGATGGAGATCTTTTTAAATTTTTTGTTTGTTTTTCATTTTTTGAAAATCAATATCAGACATTATTTAAAAAAGCAAAACATTCAGAATAGATAATAAAAAAATACCCCGTACAGTAATAAAACTTCTCTTTTCTCTAAAATACATGAAACATAAAAAAAGTAAAATCTAAAACTTTGCAAGCCAGGTTAGGCTCAGCTACAGATAAAAAAAGCACAGTAGGTCACAGCTAATGCCCATGGATGCACTATGGCCAGCACAAAGTTCTGCTAAGCAATTCTTCTACAGACAAATCAGAAGTTTTGTTTTAAATCACTTTTTTCCACCCATCATCTTTCAATGAAAAACAAAATGTTTATGCTTAAAATCCACTAATGAGTGAGCACATCCTCTACTTAACCTGGGTTTGTGAGACCTCGCTCAGGAGGATATTTTCCAAATCAATCCATTTGATGGCAAATTTTAGTATATCATTTTTTCTTACTGCTGAGTAGTATTCCATTGTGGAGATACACCACAGTACAATCCATTCCTCAGTTGAGGAGCATCTAGGTTGTTTCCAGGTTCTTGCTATTACAAATGAATGAACATAGTTGAGCTAATGCTTTTGAGGTGGGAATGTACATCTTTAGGGTATATGCCCAATAGTGGTATTGCTGGATCCTTGGGGAGATTGATTCCCAGTTTTCTTAAAAACTTCCATACTGCATTCCAGAGTGGGTAAACAAGTTTACACTCCCACCAACAATGGAGGTGTGTTCCCCTTGCTCTGCATCCTCTCGTGCATAGGCTGTCATCTGTGTTTTTGATCTTAGCCATTCTGACAGGTGTAAGGTGGAATCTCAAAGTTGTTTTGATTTGCATTTCTCTGATGACTAAAGATGTTGAGCACTTTTTCAAGTGCCTTTCAGCCATTTGTAAGTCTTCTGCTGAGAATTCCCTTTTTAGTTCTGAATCCCATTTTCTGATTGGGCTAGTCAGGGTTTTGGGCTCTAGTTTCTGGAGTTCTCTATATATCTTAGAGATCAGTCCTCTGTCACTTGTAGAGTTGGTAAAAATCTTTTCCCATTCTTTAGGCTGTCATTTTGTTTTAATGACTGTGTCCTTTGCCTTACAGAAACTTCTTAGTTTCAGGAGATCCCACTTATCGATTGTTGTTCTTAGTATGTGTGATACGGGTGTCACATTTAGGAAGTGGCCACCTTTACCAATGTGTTGGAGGGTATTTCCCAGTTTCTTTTCTATCAAGTTCAGCGTAGATTGTTTTATTTTGAGGTCTTTGATCCACTTGTATTTGAGTTTTGTATAGGGTGATAGGCTTGGATCTATTTGCATTTTTCTACATACTGCCATCCAGGTATGTCACCACAATTTTTTGAAGATACTTTCTTTTTTCCAATGAATATTTTGAGCCTCTGTTGAAAATCAGGTCTTCATAGGTGTGTGGGTTAATGTCTGTGTCTTCAATTCTCTTGGTCCACAAGTGTGTTTTTATGCCAGTAGCAGGCTGCTTTTAATACTGTAGCTCTATAGTATAACTTGATGTCAGGGATGATAATGCCTCCTGAGGTTCTTGTGTTGAGCAAAATTGTTTTGGAAATCCTGGCTTTCCTGTTATTCCAAATAAAACTTAGTATTGCTTTTTCAAGTTGTATAGAAAATTGTGTTGGGATTTTGATGGCAATTGCATTGAATCTGTAGATTGCTTTTTGTAAGACTGCCGTTTTTACTATGTTGATGCTACCTATCCAGGAGCATGGGAGGTATTTCCATTTTCTGATATCTTCTTCAGTTTCTTTCTTCAGTGATTTGATGTTTTTGTCAAACAGATATTTTACTTCTTTTGTTATAGTTACACCAAGGTATAACAACAAACCCCCAGAAATTTCAGAGAATTTTCAGGTCATACTTTGAAAATGTATACTCTACTAAAATGGAAAAACACAAAAGAAATGGAGAGCCTTCAGGACAAGTACCAATTACCAAAATTAAATAAAGAACAGATTGAAGACATAAACAGACCTATAACACCAAGGGGAACTGAAGCTGTTATTAAAAGTCTCCCAAATAAAGAAGCCCAGGTCCAGATGGCTTTACTGCAGAATTATACCAGACATTCAAAGAAGAACTAATACCAATACTTAACAAACTGTTCCATATAGTGGAAACTGAAGGAATATTGCAGAACTATTTTTATGAGGGCACAATCACCCTGATACCCAAGCCACTCAAAGATGCAACTAAGAAAGAGAATTACAAACCAATATCCCTCATAAACATTGATGCAAAAATACTCAACAAAATTTTGGCAAAACGATTAAAACAACCTATTAAAAAAGTTGTCCACCACAATCAAGTAGGCTTTATCCCAGAAATGCAGGGATGATTCAACTTATGAAAAACTATAAATGTCATCCCTCATATAAACAAATAGAAGGAAAAAACCACATGATCATCTCCTTAGATTCTGGAAAAGCCTTTGACAAAGTCCAGCACTCCTTTATTATAAAAGTCCTGGAAAATCAGGAATACAAGGAAATTCCTAAGTATAATAAAGATGATTTACAAAAAATATTGGCCAACATCAAACTAAATGGAGAAAAACTCAAAGCAATCCCACTAAAACAGGAACTAGGCAAGGCTGTCCCCTCTCCCCTCATCTAGTCAGCATAGTTCTTGAAGTTTTATCCAAAGCAATAAGTGAACAAAAGGTGATTAATGGGATACAAATTGAAAAAGAAGAAGTAAAACTATCTCTAATTGCAAATGATATGATTGTATACCTAATTGACCCACAAAATCTACCAGGGAACTTCTACAGCTGATAGACTCCTTCAGCAATGTAGCAGGACACAAGATTAACTAAAAAAAATTAGTAGCTCTCCTGTTCCTGAAGACAAATAGGCTGAAAAAGAAATAAGTGAAACATCGCCCTTTATAATAGAGATGGGCATCTTAATAGAGGAAGACAATCTCCAAGAACTCACAGGATGTCCCTGGCTAGGTCTCGAAACCAATAGAAAAGGTGCTGCCTAGACAGGAATCCCCCTATAATCAAATGAATAGCCATGCAAACTGCCATCACAGAACTTACATCCAACAATAGAGGTAAAGGCAGGAGTACATGGCTGAGCATTGGGCTGAGTTACTGCTCCAGCTGCTAATGGGGGAAGAGACTCTATATGAGCAAGGGGATAGGGAATTATGTGGAAAATTCTCACAGTGATGGCTGGCTGGAGCTCTGGGGAGCTCACTGATTCAAGAACAGCCACCTGGGAACCATCAGGAAAAGAAACTAGGCCCTCCAAAATAGGCAACTTTCCACTGACATGGGCAGTATGTGGAGACTCAAGGGGAGGGATCAGACTGTGTTTCTATGTAAGCACTGACACCTTGGAGTCCATTCCCTCCAGAGGAACACCTAACCCAGTCTTAATGTTAGGATGAGGAAATCAGACTTGTCTGGAATGGATGCTGAGCTGATTCACCTTGGGACTTCTTGCCCTTTCTGGGGACGGGATGGGGGGTGGAGGGATGGGGGATGCTGGCATGGGGGAGGGAGGCTGAAGGTCGACTGGGAGGGTTCGGGAGGGGGAAGGGAGCTAAAGCAAGGGGATACATGGGATAAAAAGGCTTCATTTTATAAATAAATTTAATAAAAACTAGTTTAGGAGGGATGAGTTTCCTTATTTGGTTAAACGCTTTGTTGCCAAGTCTGATGACCTGAATACTGTCTTTGAAACCCATAAAATAGAAAGAATTTGCTCTGCAATTTGTGTTCTAAGTTCTACATATGTGTATGTATTCACACATGCATGCAGGTGCATACACACAAATTAAGTGAAGAAACACAAAATAAACAAATGCTCTTACAACACACACACACACACACACACACACACACACACACACACACAATTCTGTTTTTTAACTAAATACGAGCATGAAACACTTGATGATCTGTAAAGAAATAAGGCTTATGACAAAGAAAACTTTCCTTTATAAGAGAATACTGTACTCATCTGTGAGTATAAGTAAAGGTATGTAAGTAGTGGTTGTAGGTTCTTCTCTGAGATCCATAACTTCACTATCCTTGTGTGCTTGGTTAGGTTCCCAGTATCAGTCACACTTTCCCTCCTGTTGAGTGTCTTAATTTAAATTAAAATATTGCTGGTTGTTGCCAAGTTATGCATGCCACTACTGCACTTTTAGGTTTATTTTGTCATGCTGGTTACTGTTATGTTTCACAGATGCCTTAGCTGAGCAGTATTGTTGGTTGCTTCTCTCCTTTGGAAATTTGCATGACACTAGCTGATACCCTGAAAGCTAGTCTTCAGGGAGGAGGCACTGAAGTCAGTTCAAGCTCAAAGACCTCTGGATTCTGTGTCTGAAGTACATGGTGTCTTTAGCATTAGGGACTTACTTTACACCTCATGCATATATACATCTATAACAATAGTTAATGAAAAAAGTAGTCATGAATTTGAAAAAGAATGACAAGGTGCATATGGGAGTTTAGAGGGATAAACAGTGAAGGGAAAATTATGTAAGTATATTATAATCTCAAAAAATAAAATAGATATAAAAAATAATTTTATTTATCTCACCGTTTTGGAAGCTGAAAGTCCAACAATCTGCCTCAGTTTTGTAATCTCTTTGAGGAGAAAAATGACAAATGATCACATGAATAAAAGAGCAAACATGTAGATGTCTTAATGATAGTCTGCTCTTTTGAGAAGTTACTCACCCCATAAAGCCAACATTAATCCATTCTGAGGGCAGTGCTCTTAGGATATAATGAATTTTTATTAGGCCACACCTCTTAAAAGGTTTCACTTCTTCAGAATGACTGTGCTGGGGAATCAGCATTCTAGCACGTGAGCCTTTGAGGGACACAGTAACACCATAGTTGTTGCTGCTTTAGTTGGTGGCGTGAACCTAGGAGAGTGATGTCTAGATGAGGCAGACTAACGTTTCACTAAAGTGTCATACAATAGAGAAATTTGTTCAAAACATGAGACAATTTATACTCAGAGGTTCAAAAAAAGTCACCTGAGTAAAATTCACAATCGCAAGGACAAGCTGCATCTAGCAAAAAGAGTTTTATGCCAGTTGTAATTAATAAAGTAAGCCCACTCCTATCTAGTCCACCTAGGAAGAATACCTTCAAAGAACAACTCATGTTAAGGAAGAACTAAAGTTACAAGACTCTTGTCTTGTTTACTTGGATTGTTGGGCCCTCCTAGGCCCAGGGTTTAAGCCTAGTGTAACTTCTTTTACTGTTTTCTTGAGCAATTAATATTCTTTTTTTTTAAGATTGCTACACATATATTTACTTTGTGTTCAGCTTTCCCTCTGAATTTTTTTTCCATCCCTGTATATCCTTATTCAAGGTCCCTTCCCCCTCCCGCCACATCAGCTCATTTTTCTTCTCTGCAACTCCCCATCCCTTCCCTGGGCAGGGAGCAGACAGTCCTATGGTCCCACTGACCCAATAATGCTTGGATCAGTCTCCACTCCTGGCAAATCCAGTTTTGTCGCCCCTCCCTCAAGAGATCCGAGCCTGTCACCCTGCACAAAACTCAAATCCAAGTGGATCAAAGACCTCAACTTAAACCCAGCCACTTTGAACTTGATAGAAAAGAAAGTGGGAAATACACTTCTACGAATTGGCACAGGCGACAACTTCCTAAATATAACAACAGTGGCACAGACACTAAGACCAACAATCAATAAGTGA
>PVIH01013839.1:29488-56643 GCA_004025045.1 Sigmodon hispidus
GGGAAGCTTCTGCAAAGCCAAGGACACTGTCAATAGGACAAAACGCCAGCCTACAGAATGGGAAAAGATTTTCACCAACCCTACAAGTGATAGAGGACTGATCTCTAAGGTATATAAAGAGCTCAAGAATTTAGATCCCAAAACCTTGAATAACCCTATCAAAAAATGGGGTTCAGATCTAAAAAGGGAATTCTCAGCAAAGGAACTACGAATGGCTGAAAGGCACCTGAAAATGTGCTCTTCATCTTTAGCCATCAGAGAAATGCAAATCAAAACAACTTTGAGATACCACCTAACACCTGTTAGATTGGCTAAGATAAAAGGCACAGATAACTTCTTAAGCCCTCCTAGAGTCTGGCTACCTGTCTCTGGCCATAAACTCTGTGTATAAATAACTCAACACAGCCTGACCTAAGACAGCCTCTGCCCAGCCACCACTAACATAGTAAAATATTATTGGCCCTTATTCCCTACTCCACCTCGTCCATCTCATGACTCCCACCCCCTTCTTACACCCTATATAATTTCCTGGCTACTACAATAAAGTGAGATCCTGCTTTGACAAGATTCCCAGCTAGGAGGAAGGTCTGGCTCATCAACACCCTCTATCTCACTCAGCCCCAGGGAGAAACCAGTTGGACCAGTTCTGCCTCTGAACTATAGATCCCTGCATTGGAGTTTTCTCACAAACCCTCAGAAATCTCCTCACACAGTTCATTCATGGACTATGTTCCGAAAATAGAGTGATTTACTTTTCAATGTGTTCCTCTTGAAGGGTTTTTAGCCCACTAATATGCCAGAACACAACTATTTTGATTACCATAACTTCATAGTAAAATTTAAAAATCAAGGACTATGATGCCTATACCTTTTTTCATCTTAGAACTGGTTAAGCTCTATGGATTCTAACATGCTTCTATAACAATTTGGTATAGAAAATATAATTATATAATATATTAATATATATTATAATATATATTATATATTACATAATATAATTTTTATATTTGTGTGAAGAATGTCTCCTAGGGACTTTAGCAGAGATTATGTAAAGCTGTATATTACTTTGAATGGTATATACAATTCAGAAATAGTAATATTTAAATCTATGAAAATAGTTATATCCATTTATTTGTATCTCTCAAATATGAGTTTTGAACCTCATTTTAAATGTCTCAGAAATTACTGGCTTTAATAACAGCTTCCATTTTCCAACATCGGGTATAATTTTCTGTACTAAGCAATGTAACTAATAATAGATACTAGATACAATCATAGGTAATAATGGATTATAATAGGCATTATGCTAAGTGTTTTGCATATGTATAAACTCAATTATTCTCATTTTAATGAATTAAATATCACAATTTAACCAAATTTGAGGATGAAGAAAACAAGACAAATGATTAAATGAAAAACTTGTCTACAGTTTTACAGTTCTCAAGTAATGAAATCAGAGAGAATTACAGTTCATACTCTTACCAAATATTTTATGTAAAGTACTAGCATATTTCTATCTCTATGAACAAACAACTCTGGGCTTAAAAGGACTTGATTCATGTAGAAGTTAACGTTGATTTTCTGTGTATGATATGTTTATGTAGAATATTAAATACACTATTTTAGTGATTAAAATGAATAGTGTACATTAATATTATGAGAAAGTTTCATAAAATTGGTACAATAGCACAAAATTTAGAAGACACTGGTATTGATATTCAAAGTATTTGATATTACTCTGAGTTGAAGCTTATAGTATTAAACAATAAATGTAATATAATTTGATGAAAGAACATAGAAATATATGCATTTTCCTGGCATGGCATATAAAAATGTTCTTTAATAGAATATCATATTCTTTAGGCATATAATCCATTTAAAGTTGCTTTTTAAACAAAAATCTGTACACAATTGCTTGTAGTAACATTCTTCATAAAATTCAAAGGGTCAGTGTTGGGAGGGGGAGGGGACCTTGAATAAGGATATACAGGGATGGAAAAAAAAATTCAGAGGGAAAGATGAACACAAAGAAAATATAGGTGTAACAATCTTATTTGTATTTCCACCCTTGATAAGCCATGCTTATGATTCTTATCCTCTGTATAGTTATTGTTAACCCTTCCACATTTTAAATTCTTTTTTTTACTGTGTTTTTTTTGATAAATACAAAATAAAGAAGGAAAAAAAAATAATAAATAAATAAAGTTTTAAAAAAATGAAAAAAAAAATTCAAAGGGTGCTGAAAACCTGTTACCACAAAGTAATAAATGATCGTATATTATCATATTTGTAGCCAACGTAAGATAATTTTGCCTTAAGGAAAAATCATTCTGTGAGTTAACTCAGACCCAGAAAGACAAACGTGGTATGTACTCACTCATAAGTGGCTATTAGGAGTAAGTATAGAAAAACCAGCCTACAATCCACAGCCCCAGAGAGGCTAAATAACAAGGAAGGCCCAAAGTGAGACACATGAAAGGGGAACTCGTTGAGATCCTGTACATAAACTGTTGGCTGTATTGGCAAATGGGGGGGAGATGTGAACATTAGGGATCCAGATGGGCAGGCTTGAATATGGGCAGGTTGGAAATGAATCAGAAGGGGAAAGCAATGAAAAAGATGGGGGAGGGGGCAAGTTTCAGACTAGCAAGAAACCTGGTGCCAGGAAACTCCCAGGAACCCACAAAGATGACTCCAGCTAAGACTCCTAGCAATAGTGGAGAAGGTGCCTGAACTGGCCATCTACTGTATTCATATTGGTGACTACCCTAATTGTCATCATAGAGCCTTTATCCAGTAACTGATAGAAGCAGTTGCGAGATCTATAGCCAAGCACTGAGCTGAACTCCAGGACTGCTGCTGAAAAAAGGGAGGAGGGCATTGTGGAAGCCAGAGTAGTAAAGGTCATGTCAGGGTAACCCACAGAGACAGAGGACCTGAGCTCTTGGAAGCTCATGAACAGTAAACCAACAGTGAAGGAGCCTGCATAGGACTGACCTAGGCCCTCTGCATGTGTGTAACAGTTGGGTAGCTTAGTCTGTCTGTGAGGCTCTGAGCAGTGAGATCATGACATGTCCCTGGTACTTAGCTGGCTTGTGGGAACCTGTTCCCCATTCTAGATTACCTTGCCCAGCTTTGGTACATGGGGAGGATGTTAGGATTTCTGGTCTGTGATAGCTACCTGGTAAATGTTCTATGCCAACATGACACTGCCAGAGCACACCTCTTGCAGGAGCATGCCCCTTTCATTCATATGCATAATCAGGTGTGGCTATGGAAATCTGTACCCACGTGCACATTTATAAATGAAGGACACAGCATTGCTTGCTCTTTTCTTCTATCTCCATCTTCTCACAAGCTTCCTAAATAAACTCTAGCATGTGGGTTACTGGTATTGTGGGTTATTCCCTGCCTGAGTTAACAACAGAGGAGCCTGGTCCTGCCTCAACTTGATGTGCTATGCTTCTTTTTTAAGCCCATTGGAGCCCTGGCCCTTTGTGAATGGAAATTGTGGAGGAGGAGTGGATGGGGAGGGGAAAAGATGGGAGGGGAGAGAATAGGAGGAGAACAAGGAGGGGAAACTGGCTAGTATGTAAAATAAATGAAAAATTTGAATAAAAAATAATAATTTGACTCAAAATTAACTTTTAATATATGCTGTCATGAGCTGAAGCCTTGAAACACTGTAGTAACTAAAAGAAACCAGATACCATATGAAATATGCTAATATTCCATACACATAAATTTATAGAACAGACAGACCTTGGAGGTTGCCAGGGCCAAAAAGTATAAGAAATGAGGAGAGACTGCTTAAGTTTATTTTCATATTGCAAAAGGTTACATATCAGTGCATTGTCGACAATGGAGATTCTGAGTGTTGCAATTACTGAAAGGAGAAGGGAAGGAACCAGTCAGGGGCCAGGTAAACATCTTCAGAACCACACCCCTACTTCCTCCAGTTAGGCCCCACTGCAAAACATTTCCATCATCTCCAATTAATGCCCCAATGAAGGAAAAACATTTAACACATGATTCTGTTGGGCATATTTCATACTATAAACCTAATTGACCTGTCTATCACCACAAATTTTCTGTTAGGGATTATACTTTATAGTTTATGGGATCATTTTGAGAATATGAAATAATAAATATAAAGTGACTAGATAGATTCTAGCACATATAAAGTATACAATAAGTACTAGATATTTTCAATATAATGAGCCACATTTTGCTGCAAAAACATCAAGCCAAAAGCTATAATACAATTCATCAATTTTAGCCAAAAAAAAACTGCATTAGATTTGTTCTGTACTAGAATATTTACCCTTCACATACCTAAGATAAAAATGTTTCTAATCATTTCACGTTTTATTCTTCCCTTCTTTGTTTATTTAACATAAGATCTTGCTTAACAACAAATTGTAATATGTGTGCAGGTTCAGATTTAATCTCATCTAAGCCTTTTCTCAATGTGACCAACATCAAGATTTTGTCCACATTTTGCTTGTTCCAGTCCATTTCTCATTTCATGTTTGTAAAGTGGGTTATGCAGTTGACCATCTCTATGCAGTAAAAAGTTTGTACAAAATATCTCTGGGCATCATCTTTCCAAACAGATGATATCTTCAGCTTGAAACATGTAAATATTCCTCACACTCAATTTACCAAAGCTCCCAAATGATAGAAAATGTTCATTTGCTTTAGTTTATTTGAGAGCACATTTGTCTCCTTTTTCTACAATTTATTGGTGAAGTTATACTATCCACATATGTCACTAACATTTGTATAAGTGGGAGGCACCTCAAGGGCAGACATCAGGGTTACTCATTCATCATTTCAAAAGATAAAACAGAGAATGATATACAGAGTAAGCCATCTTTAGAAAACATTTCTGTGAGCTAGCCAGTGTGTGTTTCAGACAAGAAGTGAATGCTGATACTAAACAACCTTGATCTCAAAGGCTGCCATTAATTGCTGACAAACATCACTGTTACAACATATGGGCAGATGACAGAGATGGAGACTCCCCAAGCCATTGTCAACCTCCCAGGTTTAACACCAATGTACTAGGTATCACTATCTATAAGTAGTCAAGGTAAGAGAATATATTTCTCCACTAAGTAATTATGGAACCTCAAGTAAGATTTGTAGTCTTTCAACTACCTCCCTAACATAATGAGAAGGATAAAAATAGTACTTACTTTACTATCGTTGAAAATTTCAAATTATTTGTAAATCAAGTATTATAGAACCTAGTAAATACTATGTACTCAAAATGTATGCTGGTCCTCAGGATGATGACAATGATGATGGTAATATTAATATGATATTGTTTGAAGGTTTTCTTATAAAAAATAGCAATTTATACTTTAAAATTAACTGTCAATCATTTCACCTAGAAAGAAACACATATGAGTTTTGAATTTTGAATTGGTTGAGGGGGGCAAAGTGGGGGGGGAGTAGGATAAGCTATCCCCCATGATTCCTTCTGAGGAACTGTAGCTGAAAGGCATTGTTAGAATTGTTGTTTGATGGAATATCTAGAAATAAAAAGGCAAGATAACTATCTCGCAAATGATCTTTGCTGCCAGCTGGGGTATATCTTCAGATATACTTTTGAATAACTTTTCTCTTCTGGCTAGAGGCAGTAGACAATTGCCTTAGAATTAGGTTCAGGAGTCTATGGCCATACCACCCTGAATGTGCCCCATCACATCTGATCTTGGAAGCTAAGCAGGTTCGGGCCTGGTTAGTACTTGTATGGGAGAATTAGGTTTAGGAAACTTTCTTCGCATCTCTGGATTTATTTCTGGGGAAAAAAAAGTCTGAATATAAAATAAAGATCTGTTACTGTTTCAGGAAAAGATGCAATTCCAAAAATAAAATTAAACATATTTTTTAATAAGTGACCTTGTGTTTGGAAACAGTTCTCTAACCCTTCTCTACCACCTTGCTTAATTCTCTCTCTCTCTCTCTCTCTCTCTCTCTCTCTCTCTTGCATATCTCACACTGCTATTTTTTAAAGTATTAAGAGTGATTAAATTTATCGACAAACATTTGCAAAATGTCAAAAATTTAAAGCCATAGCACTGTCTTCTTACTAATGTTTTGCTGTGTGCTCCCAGCAACTTGATTGGCTCCAATGGGTCATTTTTGCATTTTATAATCATGATGTAAGAGTACAATGCAGATGAAAGAAAATAGATTTGAGGATCAAAAAAGTCAGACTTTAATTCCTGGCTTTAACACTAGCAACATGTTTGACTTGGCTCTATTTTACTAAAATCTCTTGGTTTTGTTTCTTCATTTAGAAAATGAAGATAAATGATACCTATTTTTAGAAAGTTATTACACAGTTTATAAAAAAATATGTGTAAGGTTGTTCATCACAGAAATAAAATCTTCTATATCATTTCATTACCCATGGCTTGATGCATTTTTTTTATTTAGCCAGGATAAGTAGCTGTTGAATGTCTACAATATGCCTCTACTTGGTTTATTATAAAGATATATTTAAATGCTATCTTGTTATTTATTTACATATGTTGACAGATACCATCAGGTGTTAACTATTAATCTTTTCTCTCTTGCATTGACTACCAGGGCAGAGGAGTCACCTTTTCCTTATGTTTCCTTTCCATTGTTGTTGGCTTATTATTGTGAATTAAAAATATAATAATCTGAGATAAATGAACATCTTTATGTTCTTTCATAATCTTATCTCAATTTGTGAGGGAAAGTCAGTAAATTGGGCAAGTATCCAGAGCAGAAAAAAGTCTCTCTGGTAATGATACCATTTGTCACAGAACTAGAAAATCAATTCTAAAATAAATGGTGGATGTAGTTTAATATCTGACTTAAAACTATTCTAAAACTAGTTTTATAAAAATAGATGATGACTCAAAATGTTGTTGCAGGAAAGTGAAAGATTATTAAGTTGGAAACTAATCCAAACAGAAACATAACTATTGCCTTTACATCATTTTGAATTAAAAATAATGATGTTAATCAAAAGGAGTGAAAGAGGCTTTATTAGAGAAGAGAAAAGATCCAAAAGGAAGGAAAAAACAACAAAAAGAATACAATGAGAGTCAATATCTTCAAAATATGTCCTGGGCAAGTACAAAATGGTTTTAGAAAAAAAAAACATGATTTTCTAAGTGTCTATAAACTAAAGAATCTATTTAATATTATGGAAATTTCATTCTTAATCCTGGCTAGTCCAAATTAAATTCTAGGCCCCTTTGGATCTCTGAGCAGCACCATTGCAGCTGACAAGAACAAAAGCCTGATAGAAGGAGGCAAGAAGGGAGCCAAGAAGAAAGTGGTTGATGCATTTTCTATGAAAGATTGGTATGATGTGATAGCTCTTGACATCTTCAGTATTAGAAACATTGGATTAGTCACAAGGATTAGCCACAAGAATTCAAGAAAACAAAATTGCATCTAAGGGCCTTAGGGGTCCTATGTTTAAAGTGAGCATTGCTGATTTATAGGATGACAAAGTTGCACTTAGAAAATTTATGCTAATTACTGAGGAACTCCTAGCCCAGTCTGAATTTTTGGTTGAGTAGAATTTGCAGATAGTACTTGTCATAGTTTGAATGAGAAATATTCCCCACATACTTCTCTTGTGTGTACTTGTTCTGCAGCTTCTGGAACTACTTTGAAAGGTATGAAATTTTATTAGGTGGGTGCTTACTGGTGAAAGCAGGTCAGTAGGAGTGTGGCTTTGAAAGTTATACCACTCTTGGTTCTAATTTATCTTTTGTTTTTTTCTGTTAAGCCATGATATGAGAAGGATCAGCCACTGAATGTTCCTACAACCACGGGCTGAACTACTCCACTTTGCCTTCTTCTCATAATGGACCAAAATCTGTCCAAGTTCATGAATGAAAGCAGATATTTCTTCCATTGATCTGTTTCTGGTACTGTTCTATGGAGATAAGAACCATAACTAAAACAACTATTAATATTAGAGAAGTACAATGCTTTGGTATTAACAGGGTTGTGGGATGAATGTGAACATATTTAGAGATTTTGACAAGAGAGTCCTTTGAACTTCTGTAAGTGAATATTATTTAAGTCATCTAGGGGTGAATTGATATGACCAGAGGATTGATAGGAATGCATACAATAAATTTTGTGTGTATGGGTTTTCAGATGAGAGCAGCAGCTCCATTGGGAATTGAATTAAAAGTCATTCATATCATATTATGCCAAGGAATCTGTCTATATTACACCATATTCTGAAACTTTAAGCAACACTAAAGGCAAAAGTAATGACTAATTATTTGTTGAAAGAAATCTTAAGACAGTAATATTCAAGATGTAACATAGTCACTATTGACTTCTTTTAGCTACATTTATTAGTGAGGACAAAGGGTCTGAAAAATAGACCTTAATGAGTTATTAAAATCTACAGTTTGATAAAGAAAGGAGGGCAAAATCATTTGAAGTTTCAAAACAATGTTTGTAAAAGTAGCGGCACTTGTTAAAGAGATTGGCACCTCTTAGAAGATGCCATACAATTCCCACTGTGTGGCAATAGAACAGTTTCTTAAGGGCATGACTCCTCCAATTGAAGATTCCAGGGTGTGATAATGCACACAACTAATAATATTTTCCTGGAAAATAAAATTCCTTAAGGAGAAAAAAAAATAAAAATCCCTGGATAATGGAACTGAACAGCGTTCTCAAAAGTATAAATAAAAATAGATAAGAAATATCTCAAAAAGTGTTCATTCATTGTTTCTAGCAAGTAGAAGAATGCAAATAAAAACAACTTTGAGATTACGTTTTACCTCAGTCAGAATGGCTAAGATCAACAATGCCAGAGAACATAAGGAAAAAGCAGACACCACTCACTGCTGGTGGAACTGCAAACTAAACCAACCATTCTGAAATTTGCTGTGGAGAACTCCCAAAAAGCTAAACATAAATGTTCCATGTGGCCCATCTGTTCCAGTCATTAGAATATGCACTAAGGACTTGACATCCTACTCAAAGATATGTGCTTAGCCATGGTTAGTGTTGGTCTTAATCACAATAACTAGGAAGTGGCAACCACAAAAATGCCCTTCAACTGACAAATGGTTAATAAAAGTGTGGTGCATTTACACTATGAAATGCTATTTAGCTATAAAGAAATGTTAATTCATTAAAATTTGCATGTAAGTGTATGGAACTAGAAATGATCATAATAAATAAGGCAAGCCAGACGCAGAAAGACAAACATCACATGCTCTCTCTCATCTGAGAGTTTTAGCTCCAAAACTTCAGATGTGGATCTTCACAGTTAACCTGGTAAAGCTGCAAAGATTCGAAAAATCAAAAGGGAGAATTGGTAGGACAGAGCAAAGGAAAGGAAAATAGCAGGGCGAAAGTATTCTGAAAGAAGAAATAGGAAAATAGGTGTGCTTAATTGAAGAGAGACGGAAGGTAGCAGTGAAGCACGAAGGGGAAGAGGATAACACTATAGTAAGGATGTTTGAAAAAGGCAGGAGGGATAATTTCTATTTTCTAAAAATTAGATATAATGTATGTGCATAGATAGATAGATACTTTAAATGCAAATTTTCCAATTGGATTGGCAATGTTTACCACATGCTATCTAGCAAAAACCCAAACACCAGGCACAGGAAACCACTTTTTGATTTATTGTCAGGGCAACACAAGACTATTGAAACACTATAGGTTACTTCTATGGCCCTTTTTTGTCTCTTACAGGTTTAAGATAAGTCTCAATTACTGAAGAAGACACCATTTACTTTGGTTACAGGACCTGGAAGATCAGAATTAAATCTGATCAAAAGCTTCTTCCATGATAACTAGCTTTCAGGGTACCAGATCCTACCATGCAAGCTTCCCAAAGAAGAAAGCAACCAATACTCCTACTGAGCTATGATGTCTATAAAATATAAAAATGACTACCATGGCACAATAAGCCTGAGTATGCAATAGTGGCACTTATATCTTTATGGTAGCTAACAACTCTCTAATTTGACATAAGAAGGCTTGCTCAATAAGAAAAAAGTCATGCCTGGTACCTGAACATAAAAAAATACCAAAGATTAGTGAGATTATGAATTTTGGAGGAGAGCCTACAACCACCACTTTAATGTTTTAATTTAATGTAAAAATGATTTAAAAGAGAGTGCCTGAAAACTAGCATCATTCTCAACTGTGTTCTAGAGATTGATCATTACACTCAAAGGCAATTATAGCTCTTACCCCTCAACAAAGTAACTTCTTTACTTTGACAGATGAGTTACAGGAAGAAACATGATATGATTATGTTTTAATTTAATTTAAAAATGATTTAAAAGAGAGCACCTGGAAAAACAGTCATGGGATGCCTTGACTAAAAAAAATGACAACTTAGGGAAGTTTTTCCAAATTCAACCACTCAGGCACTCAGAGGCTATAAGCTTGTTTCTATGAACAGAGAAACATATTGATAGAAGAACTTGGCATCATTTATGTGGAGCCACTTTTGTAGGCATGAAGAATATAAGAGTTATGGGATCATGGGCCTTAAAACTATGTGTGATGATGTTGAGGCACTCCAGGATGAGAAATAAGTTCCCAAGAGTCAGCCAAAGTATTAGGGACAACCCCTACCCCAAATTTTAGGAGTCCCACAAGTAGAATAAGCTATACAACTGTCACATATATGTAGAGGGTCTAGGCTAGTCCTATGCAGGCTCTGTGGTTGTTGGTTCAGACTCCTTGAGTTCCTGTGAGTCAGGCTAGTTGTTTCTGTGGGGTTTCTTGTAATGCCCTTGACCTCTCTGGTTCCTAGGATCCTTCCTCCCTATCTTGAACAGGATTCCCTGGGCTCTGTTCAATGTTTCGCTGTGAGTCTCTGCATCTGTTCCCATCAGTTACTGGCTGAGGCTATCTTATGACAATTGGGGTAGTCACCAGTCTGACCATAGGAGATGGCTACTTCAAGCTGTGTATCTACTTTTAGTAAGAGTCTTAAGCTGAGATCATTCTCATAGATTTGTGGGAGTTTCCTTTCCCTCAAGTTTTTATCTGAACCTGACTCCCTTCTAGTCATTTCTTTTAGTACTCCCCTATCCAGCTACCTCCCAACCCAATCAATAGGGTAAATCTCAAGTATTATTACCACATAAAAGAAGTAACTTTGACAGGGATAGAAGAAAAAAAATCCAGAGGGAAAGCTGAACACAAAGTAATTTTATATGTAGCAAATTATTTGCATTATCACACTTGATAAGTCATGCTTATGATTTTTATTTTCTTTATAGTTATTGTTAACTTATAAGCATTTTTAATTCAATTTACTGTTTTTCTTGATAAATACAAAATAAAAAGATAAATAAAGTAAAATCTGTACTCTATTAAAAAAAGAAGTAACTTTGACTATGATAATAATTTTGCATTTTAGAACTATGAATGTTAATACAAACCTGTTGTTCTAACATTTGGAGGCAAGTAAGAGGACCCTGCATTTGAGAACATCTGTATGAATAGTGAGGCCCTTTCTCAAAACATACTAATAATATGCTAATAATATATTTTAAAACTTCATTCTATTTTATACCATGAATATATACAACTTATGTGATTTTTACTTCAAGGAATTTGAAAAAAACATTTTTTTTCAATGAAAGCTGAATGAAAACAAATGTGATTATGTATTTAACTCAAGCATTAAGTAAATTAGCTATAGTCATACAGGTAATAAATGACCAATATGGTTCCAAATCCAGGTTTGTCTATGTCCTTTTAGTATATAATACTGCATTTATAGGATTCCATCTCTGCAAACAATAAAAGAAGGAAGTACTATAGTAGGTAAAGAAAGAGTATCAGTTCATATGACAAACATGACTGTATTGTTAAATGCCTTATAGCATGTGATCTCATAAACCTACGCCATCCTTCAAGCTTTCTCATAGGCTTTCATTTACTTTTATTGCTGTGTTCAATATGTTTGCAATACAAATTCATGGGTATTGAAATTGTGTTCTAAAGTTAGTGCAAAGAAAATCAGAGAGAATTTTCAGTGCCTTTTAAAATAATGTATGGCATCCTCAGCATCTCCCATTGCTCTATTGGATCACATTAAAACTTCCAGCCCTGAAAACTAATGGCTATATCCCTTGGGGTTCTCTGGCTTGCTTCATGAGATTCATGATTGTCTGGGCTACAGAGCATAAAAGCAGAGTGAAGGCAATTGAGAATTCTATTTTCTACACACAAAACCTGAAAAGTTGCTCTCTAATGACTCTTCACTGGATATAGTTGATGCTGCTTCTTAGAAATTCAATTTAGAGGAAGATCTTTAAAAAGATACAGATACCTCAAGTATAAAAGGCAGAGGGGAATGGGGTTTGTGATAGGTAAGTAATAAGGGTAGTCTCCTTTGGAAAAATATCCTGCAGGCCATAAGCTAAGCCTGGGTGGAGCCTTGACAAATGAAGGAAATAGTAATCCAAAGTATGAATCTTGGCTCTGTTCCTTAATTGTTTTATGGTATTTGTTTTGCAAATATCACTAAACTACAAAACCAGAAACTCAGGAGCATTTGCTTTCAAAGTCCCTAGTGCTTAGTACATTATTCTCTTCACCTTGAGAAATATATGTCAC
Source organism: Sigmodon hispidus (assembly GCA_004025045.1). Classification (NCBI taxonomy): domain Eukaryota; kingdom Metazoa; phylum Chordata; class Mammalia; order Rodentia; family Cricetidae; genus Sigmodon; species Sigmodon hispidus. Next base: position 42,110 of record PVIH01013839.1, read on the forward strand.
AAACACTCAATAAAGTGACAGAAAAAAGTGCATACACTTCACAGAATGTAGTTGTGGCGATAGACATTGTATTTTTTATATGTTTACTTTTATTTGTATAGGTACCAAAGTGATAGACAAACCAGCATTTTCTGCCAGAGATACTATAACCCCTTATATTCAGCAATAGTATGCATCCTTTAAAGACTCAGATCAAACATCTCTTCTCAGTGATGATTAATTTATACTTGCCTTTGGAATCCCATATATTTTACTTATCTCTTAATGGTGTATCATAAAGGTGCATCAATGTGGCAGAATTCTTAGGAGCTATGGGGGTAGATTACTTGCATATCCACATATTCATAGTCCTAAAGTGGAATGTTTTAGGTAATTTAAATTGATCCCGAGTTCATGGAACCAGAAGAATTATGTATTTATATCACTTCATAAATCTAGGTTGAGAAATGAGTAGTGGGGTTAGCTAGGTTTACAACTGCATAACTTCAGAATGGTGGTTTATTTGCTGCCAATACAAATAAAAATCTATGTGGATTCCAGATTATCTGCTCCATTGGTTTTCAGAGACATTGATGAAAGGAGCTAGTAATCCAGAACATGTGGACACATGTTGCTTGCTTCATTTATATAGACTCAAAGAACAAAGCAGACAACAGTGTGGGAGGAGAAATCACTAATGCTAAGTAGTTTTCTTGGTAGAAGTACTTACAGGCCAGGAGATAATCCATACCAGAGAAAATATAATTTACAGTTAATACAAAGGATTTTCCCCCTCTTTAATAAAGAACATCCAAAGTAGTCAATCTGCCTCTGTGTCTGCACGGTTCCTCTGGATAACAGAGTCCAGCTGGAGGCTTAGTGTAGACTTCCACTAATGGTATTTTGGACATTTATCAGAAAAAGTAGAAAAAAAAAACAGCCTTAGTTAGGCAAAGTCTGTTTTTATTATGTTAATAATCTCTTTCTACACTTATGTACACTTTTGAATATTATTTATGGCTATTATAACTTAATTGATTTTATGCAGAAGCAAAATGATAGACTATTAAACAAAGATATTCACTAATCCTACCTCTGAATTCATAAACCATAAGTAAATATTCTGGTATAGCAATGCAATAGCCTATGTAAAATCTAAAAGCCAATCAAACAAACCAAAACCAAAACCAAACATTTCATCAGTCTTTAGATATCGATACCTGAAAATTTAACTTTTTATTTTATATAGGAAATTGCATATGATTCAAATCAATGCCCAAAAAGCATTACTGTTTCTGTCACAGAGAATATCCCAACCACCAAAGGTGAAAGAGCATCTCTTTTCACATATATACATACAATTATGTAAGTCTATTTAAAGGCTCTAGTACTCAAGAAAATTATGTCTCCTTTATGAAACTCAACATCATATTCTCCTATAAGGTGAAATGCAAGAGACTCTCCAAAATATACACTATTACCATTAACCTTAGGTACCCATTAGAATTTGATGGTAAGAACCTGTCTTAGTCTTGGGTATATTGCTGTGATGAAATATCATATCCAAAAGTAACTTGTGATGAAAAGGGTTTATTTTTTTACACTCCCACATCACAGTTCATCATTGAAGGAAGTAAGGACAGGATCTCAAACAGGACAGGAATGTGGAGGCAGGAGCTGATTCAGAAACCAAGAGGAGTACTGCATGCTGACTTGCTCATCATGGCTTGCTTAACCTGCTTTCTTATGGAACCATGTACTTCCAGCTCAGAAGTGGCCCTACCCACAATAAAGTTGACTCTTCTACATAAATTACTAAATAAAAATTATACAGTGTCTTGCATGCAGCCCAATCTTATGAAGGTTTCAGATGAGTTCTCTTCAAGTTGACATAAAAGTACACAGCATAGACCCTACTGCTTCCTCCTTGCTGGGTAGAATATTCTTTTCTGTTTTTTCCCTCTTTCTTTTTTTAAAGAAAGTCACATTTTCTATCCGTGTATATCCTTATTCAAGGTCTCTTCCCCCTCCCACCCCCTCCAGTCACTCTCTCTTCTCCACATTTCCCCATCTCCTCCCCAGCATGAGCAGGAGGTCCCAAGGTTCCAATATTGCTCAGTTCAGCATCCACTCTTGGCAGATCCAGTTTCCTCCCCACAACATCAAGACTGAGTCAGGTGTTCCTCTAGAGGGAGTGGGATCGAAGGTGCCACTCCTAGGTGTTTCAGATCCAAAGCTGTTCAGAGGTTGTGGTTTGCAGTTTGGACATGCTTTGCTTTTTGCTTTTTTTTGTTTGTTTAGAGTTGCTGGGTAGAATTTATAGCACCCAAAGTGCCATGGAGACTGCAGGAGGAGAAAAGCCTTCAACAATATTGCTAATCTGTGAATCCTATTAGTTAAAATAATGACCACCCAAGGCAAGACATCCCTGTGGATGCAACAGTTGCACTAGTGCTGTGGCAATAAACAATTGCCTTCTAATAAGATGAAAACCCACTCCTAAGGAACAAATGCAAGCTTAGTCCTATAAATCTGACCAAAAGCTCATATTTAGAAGTCTCATGTGTTCTAGAGATAAACCTACTACTATTATTTTAGCTAAACCTATGTAATATCAAGCAACCTCCTAAATATATATCTCTATATCCATAAATTATTGGACCTCTGAGTCCTTATCATAGAGGCTTCTCTGTATGATTAAAGGAGGTTACAGAGACTAATAGCAGGTTAATATGTAGAGAGAGTATGTGGAGTCCTTAGTCATAAATGCAAACCAACCTGTTATCACAGTCCCTTCTGCCAAGACACTAAGAACACTGAATAGGGGTGGGAAGATTATAGGAGCTAGAATTCAGTGATATACAGAACCTTCTGAGCATGACAGTACTGGTGCCCTTATGAACTTAAAGCAACTGTGCTTTTTCTGTGCAAGATCAAGGAGGAGTTATGGAGATCAGTGGAGGGTAATATACTCAAAATAAAAATGTGAAATTTTTAAAGAATAAATAAAATATTATATTAAAATATTGAATCCTTAAATTCATGTTAATGACATTTGGAGGTAACTGGGTTAGATTAGATTGAGAGAGGGATCCCATGAGAGAGGGATACCCATGGTGAGAATGATGGTGATATCAAATGAGGAAAATGCAATCTACCACATAGTCTGTTATAGTACCCCTGAGAAGGCCTTCAACAATGCTGAGCCAATGTCATTTCATTGCCTTCCTAGCTTCCAAAAATGTAAAATAAATAAACTTAAGAAAATAAATTATCTACCCACAAGCACTTTTGCATCAAAAACAAAACAGATAAGACTAGTTTAGATGCTGATTTAAAGGAAAGGAACCAATTTTAAAAAAAGAAAGTTGCAGAAAAACAGAGGCTATTTACCCATAATTTTGTCATTATTGTGCTTTACCCATTTCCCCTCCAGTTATGCTAATTTTACATAGTGATTAAGTTTGTAGCATAGTCTCCTGTTTATGGAATAACCACTTGCTATTGGGATGGAACCTAAGGGTGAGTGCATATCTGCTCATGATTCAGAATTTAGAGTTGTCTATACTAATCAATAAGTTCAGATGTATTAAACTATCATTAAAATATACAAATACATCAACTAAAAAATTTTATATTCTTTTTTGGCTATTGTATTAGAGTCAGTTCGCTACAGGAATTTTTTATTACTCGTGCGTGTGTATGTGTGTATAAATGTGTGTACATGTATGTGTAGGGATATGTATGTGCATATGCACGTTTGTACACATATACAAATATATGTGTGTGCTTGTGGATTTAGAAGTCAAATCAAACCTTGGGTATCATTCCTCAGGTGCTGTCCACGCTGATATTTGAGATATTCTCTCTCCCTGGCTTAGAGTTCAAGTGGACTAGGTGGGCTCACCAACAATCCTCAGGAAACTGCCTGTCTGTATAAACATTAGTCACCATATTTTCTCTGTTCCGTAAGTTTCGAGTGTTAAATTCATCTCCTGATGCTCAAAAGATAATTTAGCTGTCTTCATAGGCCTATATTACTTTTTAATGGAATGTATATTTTATTTTATTTATTTGAATATAAATCTCATTAAAAAGCAATCTATATGTATGTATATATAATGAAAAACATATTTAAAAATATGTACATATTATACAAGGGTTAAGTTGAACTAATCAACATATTATTTTACACACTTATTTTTATTCAAAGAATATTTAACATCTATCCACCAATTATCAAAAATATAATATAGTTACTTAACTTTAGTCACTATGTTATACAATAGATGCCTTGAATTTATTTCTGCTATCCAACTGAATTTTGCATCCTTAGACACATCTCTCTAGCTTCATCCCCCCAATTAGTCCCTGTTAATCATCACCCTGTCCTTTGTTCCTACAAGGTAATCAATTTTAGATTTTATCAGCAAATATTTGTCTTCTTTGCTAGTATTATTTCACATAGAATAAGGAGATTCTGCTTTTCTTGTATTTCTGCAAATTCCAGAAATCCCTTTTACTTAAAGGCCAATAGTTATACATTGTATATCTGTACTTATATATGTATACATTTTCAACATGAATTTATCTTATTGATTGCTACCTGGGACTATTCCATATCTTGGCATTTTGAATGAATACCACAATTAAAAAGAGAATGCTGACATATCTTTGGCATGCTGATTTCATCTCTAGAGATACACCTTCAATCATGAAATAGCTAGATAATACGGTAGCTATACTTCTGAGATTTCTCCGTAATAGTTGCAATAATTTGCATTCCCACCAGCAGCATAGAAGTGTTCTTTTTCCTCAGTATCTTTACCAAAATTTATCTTTATTTTTAATAATGTTAAAATGTATGAATAAATATCTTAGAGTTTTTGACTAACATTTTTTTATGATTGGTGATATGAAACATGTTTTTGTGTCTGCTGGCTGTTTATCTTCCAACAAAAAATTAATAAATCATTTACTGATGTATTTGCTACAGAATTATTTTCATTTCTTAGAGAGATAAAGTATTTGTCTCATTTCCAATGCATGGGTCTATAAATATTTTCCACCAGTCTTTGATTGTCTCTCCTTACTGTTGTTTCAGTGTAATGTCTTTTAAATTTGATATTTCCTAGTTTGTCTGATTTTCTTTTTTGACTATGCTTTTGGTTTCATATAAAACTTCATTACCTGGACTAAGTCATGTATATTTTTATCTGTTTTTCCCAGGAGGTTTACAGTTTCAGGCATTATAGTTCAGTCTTTAGTGCATTTTAAGTTTGACTATTTTATTAAAAATAAGATTTTCAAACAATTTATTCTGGCCATGGTTTTCTCTCTCTTATGTCCTCCCAGATCTTCCCCAACTCCCTTTTCACTGAACATTATACCTTTGTTTTCTTTTCTCTTTATAAAAATACCAGAAAAATTAAAAAGAAGAAACACAGATATCACACACATATGCACTCACACACAAAAAAACACAAAATCAGAAACAATAATATACAAGCCAAAGTTCAGTATGACAAGAAATTCTTAAGCTAAGCAATATGCAACAAAACAATCTACAAAAATACCACTGAGTTTGTTTTGCATTGACTCCTGCTGGGGATGGTAACGTGATTAATATACTCCGTGATACTCCACTGGGGAAAACTAATTTTTCCTTTACAAATGGATGTCAGTTGGAGATAGCAGATAGCTTCTTGGCTAGAGATCATTGTGTTCACTTCCCTCTCTCAGTACTAGGGGCTTGGATTTGTGAAGGGCCTTAGCATATTGTCACAGTATCTGTGAGTTCATATTTATATAGGTCCTTCTCTCTGGAAGACTGTTTCCTTAGAGTCATCCAACAACCATGACTCTAACAATTTTTCTGCCTCCTTTTCTGTGTAGTTCCTTGGCCCAGAGTACAAGGGGTTTGATAAAAACATTTCATTTAAGACTGAATATTCCAAGGTCTCTCATTTTCTACACAGTTGTGAGTCTCTGCATTTGTTCCCATCTATTGTAGGAGGAAGCTTCTCTGATTATGGATGATCAAGACACTGCTCTAAGGGTATAGCAGAACTTTGTTAGGAGTCAATTTATTGCTATGTTCCTTAAGTAGAATAGTAATAGTTACTTTCCCCCTAAACTTATGGATTATCTAGTCCCAGGTTTTGGGTCACCTGAGCAGTGTCATCCAACTTGAAGAGTGGGTTGTAAATCCAATCAGATAGTTGTTGCTTATTCCCACAATGTCTCTGTCACTATGGCACCAGCATATCAGGCAGGCAGGTTACTATCATAGAGAAAAGGGTTTGCTTACTTAAATATTTTTACATGATATGAAATAACAAACCTTTCTTGAGCATGAGAATATCCAATTTTTCTAACACTTCTTATGGAAAAAACTGTTAGCATATTTTTTGGCACCTTTGTCAAATCAGTTGGCCTGAAATGTGTAGATTTATTTCTGAGCTTTAATTTTGTTTCATTTGTCAATATGTTTGCTTTGCTACCAGTGTTGTAGTGCTTTGATTACTGTAGACTTCACTGTGTCTTATCATCCAGGACTGTGATGCCTCTGTCTCTGATCCTTTTGCACAAGAAGGATTGGGTGATTTGGTGGTTTGATAGTTTCATATGATATTAGGATTTTACATTCCATTAAAATGACACTGGAATTTTGAAAGTATTACATTGCATATGTCAATAGATTAGTGCAATGCATTATTTACCTGTCATTATATTACTATGACAGCCTACCTGACAGATATAAGATAAATGAGTGCTTATTTTAGCTCAGTGTGGTAAGGTATAGCCTATAGTGTCTGTGGAGGCATGTGGCATGGATGTGAGGTAGCTGTCACACTAAATAACTATATCACCAATGCTAGCTTATGTTTTAAATAGCAAATGCTTGGGCTCAGTTCATTTTCTCCTTTTTATGAATTGGGATGGGGAATTCTATTAGCCTAATCCAGAAAATACCTCACAGACATGCCAAGAGATGTATCATAAAGATTTTTTTCTAAATTTTATCTAGTTGGCAGGCAAAGTTAACTGTCACAGATATTATAGGCATTTAACAATATTGACTCTCCCAATTAATGAACATGAAATGGTATTCCACTTGCTTATGGATTTTTTAATTGCTTATTGAAAATTAGTATCAAAATTTATGTAAAAAAGCAAAACATTCAGAATACATAAAGAAAAAACCCATATACTAATAAAACTTCTCTTTTCTCTAAATTATGTGAAACATGAAAGATAAAATAATCTAAAGCTCCTCAAGCCAGGTTAGGCTCAGCTACAGATGAAGAAAGCACAGTAGGTCACAGCTAATGCCCATGTATGCTCTATGGCCACCACAAATTTCTGCTAAGCAACTCTTCTACAGACAAACCAGAATATTTGTTTTGTTTTCTTTTGCGTATGTGTATGTTTTAAATCACTTTATTCACCATCATCTTTCAATGAAATAAGAATGTTTTTGCTTAAAGTCCACTAATGAATGAATACATCCCCTACTTATCCTTTAGAGTTTGTAAGATCTCACTTAGGAGGATATTCTTCAAACCCATCCATTGCCTGGTAATTTTAGAATATCCCTTTTTCTTACTGCTGAGTAGTACACCATTGTGTAAATGTACCACAGTGTGTTAATCCATTCCTCAGTTGAGGGGCATCTAGGTTGTTTCCAGATTCTTGCTATTACAAATAATGCTGCTATGAACATACTTGAGCTAAAACTTTTGGGGTGCGAATGTGCATCTTTTGGGCATACACCCAGTATTGGTATTGCTGGAGTCTTGAGAAGAGTGATTCTCATTTTCTGGGTGATTGCCATACTGCATTTCAGAGCAGCTGAACCAGTTTATACTCCCACCAACAATGGAGGAGTATTCTCTTGCTCAAAATCCTCTCCAGGATAGGCTTCATCTATGTATTTGATCTTAACCATTCTGACCTGTGCAAGGTGGTTTCTCAAAGTTGTTTTGATTTGCATTTCTCTAATGGCTAAAGATATTGAGCATTTTTTCAAGTGTCTTTCAGACATTTGTAATTCTTTTGCTGAGAATTTCATTTTTAGTTCTGAACCCCATTTTTAATTGGGTATCTAGGGTTTTGGCTCTAGTTTCTTGAGTTTTCTATATATTTTAGAGATCAGTCCTCTATCATTTTTAGGGTTGGTGAAAACTCCTTTCCCATTCTGTAGGCTGTTGTTTTGTCTTATTGATTGTGTCCTTGGCTTTACAGAATTTTCTAAATTTCAGGAGGTCCCACTTATTGATTGTTGATCTTACTGTCTGTGCCACTGGTGCTATATTTAGGAAGTTGTCGCCTGCGCCAAATCTTAGAAGTGTATTTCCCACTTTCTTTTCTATCAAGTTCAAAGTGTCTGGGTTTATTTTGAGGTCTTTGATCCACTTGGATTTGAGTTTTCTGCAGGGTGATAGGTTTGAATCTATTTGCATTTTTCTACACACTTCCATCCAGCTATGCCAACACCATTTGTTAAATATACTATCTTTTTTTCCATTGAATATTTTGGGCCTCTTTGTCAAATATCAGGTGTTCCATTGATCCACAAGTCTCTTTTTATGCCAGTACCAGGCTGTTTTTATTACTACAACTCTATAGTATAACTAGAAGTTGGGGATGGTGATGCCTCCTGAGATTCTTTTGTTGAGCAAAATTGTTTTAGCAATCCTAGCTTTCCTGTTACTTCAAACGAAATTGAGTATTGTTCCTTAAAGATCTGTAAAAAATTGTCTTGGGATTTTGATGGGAATTGCATTGACTCTGTGGATTGCTTTTGGTAAGATTACTATTTTTGCTATGTTGATCCTACCTATCCAGGAACATGGGAGGCCTTTCCATTTTCTTATATCCTCTTCCATTTCTTTCTTCAGAAATTTAAAGGTTTTGCCAAACAGGTTTTGTTCATTTTTTAGTTATAGTTACACCGAGGAATTTAATGCTATTTGCAGCTATTATAAAGGGTGATATTTCCCTTATTTTTTTTTGCCTGTTTGTCTCTAGAGTATAGGAGGGCTACTGATATTTTTTAATTAATCTTGTATCCTGCTAAATTGCTGAAGGTGTTTATCAGCTGTAGAAGTTCCCTAGTAGAATTTTGTGGGACACTTATCTATAAAATCATATCATCTGCAATAGAGATAGTTTCACTTCTTTTCCTATTTGTATCCCTTTAATCTCCTTCCTTTCTCTTATTACTTTGGCTAAAACTTGGAGAATTACATTGAATACATAAAGGGAGACGGGATCACCTTGTCTAGTTCCTGATTTTAGTGGGATTGCTTTGAGTTTCTCTCCATTTAGTTTGATGTTGGCTGTCAGCTTCTTGTTAATCGCCTTTACTGTACTTAGAAATTTTCCTTGTATTCCTGATCTCTCCAGGACATTTATCATAAAGAAATGCTGAACTTTGTCAAAAGCTTTCTCAGCATCTAAGGAGATGATCACATTTTTTTTACTTTAATTTGTTTATATGATGGATGACATTTACAATTTTTCATATGTTAAACCATCCATGAATTTCTGGAATGAAGCCTACTTGATCAGGATGGATGTCATTCTTTACATGTTGTTGGATTCAGTTTGCCAGAATTTTGTTGAGAATTTTTGCATCAATATTCATCAGGGAAATTGATCTGTAGTTCTCTTTCTTAGTTGAATCTTTGAGTGGCTTGGGTATCAGGGTGATTTTGACCTCATAAAAGGAGTGTGGCAGTATTTCTTTAGTTTCCACTGTATAGAACAGTTGGTTGGGTATTGGTATTAGATCTTCTTTGAATGTCGGGCATAATTCTGCCGTAAAACCATCTGGTCTGGGGCTTTGTTTATTTGGGAGACTTTTAATAACAGCTTTAATTTCCTTTAGTGTTATAGATATGCTCAGGTCTTTTAATCTGTTCTTGATTTAATTTGGTAATTGGTACTTGTCCAGAAAGCTGTCCATTTTTTTTTAGATTTTTCCTTTTAGTAGAGTATAAATTTTCAAAATATGACCTGATAATCCTCTGGATATCCTGGGGGGAGTCTGTTGTTATGTCTCCATTTTCATTTCTGATTCTATTATTTTGAACTCTCTCTCTCTCTCTCTCTCTCTCTCTCTCTCTCTCTCTCTCTCTCTCTCTCTCTCTTGCTTTTGGTTAGTTTGGATAAGAATTTTTTCTATCTTGTTGACTTTATCAAAGCACCAACTTTTTGATTCATTGATTCTTTGTATTATTCTCTTTGTTTCTCTTGTACTAATTTCAGCCCTAAGTTTGATTATTTCCTGACTTCTACTTCTTCTAGGTGAGTTCGCTTCTAACTATTCAAAAGCTTCAGCTGAGCTGTTAGGTCTCTAGTGTGGGATTTCTCTAGGTTTTTCATATAGGCATCTAGTGCTATGAATTTTCCTCTTAACACTGCTTCATTGTGTTCCATAAGTTAGGGTATGTTGTGGATTCATTTTCATTAAATTCTAGGATGGCTTTGATTTCTTTCTTAACTTCTTCTCTGACACAGAGGTAGTTCAATGTAGAGATGTTCAGTTTCCATGAGCTTGTAGGTTTACTGTGATTTTTGTTGTTGTTCAATTCTCACTTTAGGCCATGGTCTGATATGATACAAGGGGCTATTCTCATTTTTTTACATCTATTGATAGTTGCCTTATGACCAAGTATGTGGTCAATTTTAGAGAAAGTTCCATGAGTTGCTAAGAAATATGGATTTTCCTTTGTGTTTTGGTGGAAGCTTCTGTAAATATCTCTTAAGGCCATTTGCATAATAACATCTGTTAGACCCCTTACTTCTTTGTTCAGTCTTTGTGTGGCTGACTTATCCAAGGGTGAAAGTGGGGGTATTGAAGTCTTCCCAGTATTAGAGTGTGATGTTTGATGTGGGGTTTAAGTTTTAGTAGTATTTCTTTTACATATGAATGTGCCCTTATGTTAGAGGCATAAATATTCAGGATTGAAATCTTATCTTGGTCAATTTTTCCTGAGATGAATAAGTAATGTTTGTCCTGGTCTCTTTTGAATAATTTCACTTTGAAGTCTATTTTGTTGGATATTAGAATAACAACACCAGCTTGTTTCTTGGGGCCATTTGATAAAAATTCTTTTCCCAACCCTTTACTCTGAGCCTATGTTTGTGTTTGGAGTTGAAGTGTGTTTCTTGTATGCAGCAGAAGGTGGGCTTTTTTTTCTTTTATCCATCTTGTCAGGGTGTGTCTTTTTATAGGTGAATTAAGTTCGTTGATACAAATGGATATTAATGACCACTTATTGCTATTTCCTGTTATTCTTGGTGGTAATTTATATTTCCTATCTTTAGGCTTTTATTCTGTGGGATTATTGATTATTTGCAGTTATATAGGTGTATCTGGGTTCCTTAGGTTGGAGTATTCCCTCTAGTGCTTTCAGTAGTGCTGGATTCATGAATAGGTATTGTTTCAACCTGTGTTTGTTGTGAAATATCTTGCTTACTCCACCTATGGTGATTGATAGTTTTGCTGGGTATAGCAGTCTGGGTTGGCATCCATGCTCTTTTAGTGTCTGTATAACTTCTGACCAGCACCTTTTTGCTTTCATTGTTTCCATTGAATAGTCTGGAATTATTCTGATGGATCTGCCTTTATAGGTAAGTTGGCCCTTTTTGCAACTTTTCGTAGTTTTTCTTTGCTCTGGGTTTTGGAGGCTTGATTATTATGTGGCAAGCAGACTTTTTCGGGAAGTCTAATATATTTGGAGTTCTATAAGCTTCTTGTATCTTTATAGGCATTTCTTTCTTTAGGTCGAGAAAGCTTTCTTCTATGATTTTATTGAGTATGTATTTGTGTCTTTGAGCTAGTATTCTTCTCCTTCTATTTCTATTATTCTCAGGTTTGGTCTTTTCATGGTGTCTCAAATTTCCTAAATGTTTTGTGTTATACCCATATATATATGTTTTGGTTTGGGTGGGGTTTTTAGTGATTTATCTATTTGGATTATTAAGACTTTCACTGTAGAGATTCTTTCTTCCACCTCTTGGATTCTGTTAGCTATGCTGTATCTGTAGTTCCAGATGGTTTCTTCAGATTCTCTATTTCATCATTTGTCTGATTTTGTGCCTTCTTTATTGTTTCTATTTCAATTTTTATTTTCTGGATTGATTCTTTCATTTGTTGGATTTCTCTTTCTTGATTTTCTATTAAGGATTTGTTTACCTCTTCTAATTTTTTATTAGTTTTTTCTTCTATTTCTTTTTTTTCCTTCTAAAAATATTTATTCTTTTATAATTTAATACATATAGGTAATGTTCTTTGATTAAAGTACCTCATTACTGTCCTCTTTTTTCTCTCCCTCTCACCAAATCCTTTCTTTGCTCCAAGTACCCCTTCTGTTTACATTCTTTTTTGTATGTGACCCACTGTATTTAATCAGGGTTAACTGCTAGAGATGGCTTTGGAAACTCCCACATGAAGAGCCTCCAGGGACTTCTAATGTTGGATAAAGATCCCTCCCTGAGAGACTCCTCGGGGTTCTGAATGACTTTGTCCTCAGAGGACCAAAGTGTAACAACTCATGTGTCCCAAGGACATCATTTTTTTGGCAGATTCTTGTGTTCTTCTATTTCTTTTAGGGACTTTTGTTGAGCAAAATTGTTTTGGCAATCCTGGCTTTCCTGTTATTCTAAATGAAATTGAGTATTGTTCTTTCAAGATTCGAAAAAATATTGTGCTAGGATTTTGATGGGAAGTGCATTGAATCTGTAGATTGCCTTTGGTAGAATAGCCATTTTTACTATGCTGATCCTACCTATCCAGGAACATGGGAGAGCTTTCCATTTTCTGATATCCTCTTCAATTTCTTTCTTCATTGATTTAAAATTTTTGTCAAATAGATCTGTTACTTTTTTGGTTATAGTTACTCCAAGGTATTTAATACTATTTGCAGCTATTTTAAAGGGTGATGTTTCCTTTATTTCCTTTTCAGCCCTTTTATGTTTAGTGTATAGGAGGGCCACTGATTTCTTTGAGTTAATCTTGTATACTGCTACATTGCTGAAGGTGTTTATCAGCCGTAGAAGTTCCTTGGAAGAATTTTGTGGGTCACTTATGTATACAATCATATCATCAGCAAATAGAGATAGTTTCACTTCTTCTTTTCCAATTTGTATCCCCTTAATCTCCTTTCGTTCTCTTATTGCTAAAACTTTGAGAACTATATTGAATAGATAAGGGATGAGAGGACATCCTTGTCTAGTTCCTGCTTTTAGTGGGATTGCTTTGAGGTTTTCTCGATTAAGATTGATGCTGGCTGTGGACTTCTTGTAGATTGCCTTTATTATGTTGAGATATTCTCCCTGTATTCCTGATCTCTCCAGGGCTTTAATCATAAAGGAGTGTTGGATTTTGTCAAAGGTTTTTCAGCATCTAAGGATACGATCATGTGGCCTTCTTCCTTTAGTTTGTTTAAATGATGTTTATGGTTTTTTTGTATGTTAAACCAATCCTGCATTTCTGGGATGAAGCCTACTTGGTCATGGTGGATGATATTTTTTATATATTGTTGTATACAGTTTCCCAAAATTTTGTTGAGAATTTTAGCATCAATATTCATGAGGGAAATTGGTTTGTAATTCTTTTTCTTTGTTGTGTCTTTGAGTGGCCTGGGTATTAGGGTAATTGTGGCCTCATAAAAGGAATTTGGCAATACTCCTTCAGTTTCTACTGTATGAAATAGTTTGAGGAGTAATGGTAGTAATTCTTCTTTGAATGTCTGGTAGAATTCTGTACTGAGACCATCTGGACCTGGGCTTTTATTTTTGGGGAGGCTTTTAATGACAGCTTCAATTTCCATAAGGGTTATAGGCCTGTTTAGGTAAATAATCTGCTCTTCATTTAATTTTGGTAAATGGTACCTGTCCAGAAAGCTGTCCAATTCTTCTAGGTTTTCCATTTTTGTGGAATATAGATTTTCGAAGTATGATGTGATAATTCTCTGTATTTCCTGGGGGTCTGTTGTTATGTCCCCTTTTTCATTTCTGATTTTGTTGATTTGGACATTCTCTGTTTTTTGATTAGGGTTGATCTATCTTATTGAATTTCTTAAAAAACCAACTCTTTGATTCATTGATTTTTTTTGTATTGTTCTTTTTGTTTCAATTGTATTGATTTCAGCTCTAAGTTTGATTATTTCCTGCCATCTACTCCTTCTAGATCAGTTTGCTTCTAATTGTTCTAAGTCTTTCATCTGAGTTGTTAGTTCTCTAGTGTGGAATTTCTCTAGGTTTTTCATATAGGCATCTAGTGCTATGAATTTTCCTCTTAGGACTGCTTCATCCCAGAAATGCAGGGCTGGTTCAACATACAAAAAACTGTAAATGTTATCCATCATATTAACAAACTAAAGGAACAAAACCACATGATCATATCCTTAGATGCGGAAAAAGCCTTTGACAAAATCCAACACTCCTTTATGATTAAAACCCTGGAGAGATCAGGAATAAAGGGAGAATACCTAAATATAATTAAGGCGATTTACAAGAAGCCGACAGCCAGTATCAAACTT
>PVIH01013840.1:0-56535 GCA_004025045.1 Sigmodon hispidus
ATATAAAGAGCTCAAGAATCTAGAGCCCAAAACCTTGAATAACCCAATCAAAAAATGGGGTTCAGATCTAAAAAGGGAATTCTCAGCAGAGGAATTACGAATGGCTGAAAGGCACCTGAAAAAGTGCTCATCATCTTTAGCCATCAGAGAAATGCAAATCAAAACAACTTTGAGATACCACCTAACACCTGTTAGATTGACTAAGATAAAAGGCACAGATGATAGCCTATATTGGAGAGGATGCGGATCAAGGGGAACACTCCTCCATTGTTGGTGAGAGTGTAAGCTTGTTCAGCCACTTTAGAATGCAGTATGGCGGTTTCTCAGATAATTGAGAATCAATCTCCCCAAGGACCCAGCAATACCACTTCTGGGTGTATACCCTAAAGATGCACATTCACACTCCAAAGGCATTAGGTCAACTATGTTCATTGCAGCATTTTTTTGTAATAACAAGAACCTGGAAACAACCTAGATGTCCCTCAACTGAAGAATGGATTAACAAACTGTGGTACATCTACACAATGGAATACTACTCAGCAGTAAGAAAAAATGATAACCTAAAATTTGCAGGCAAATGGATTTGGAGAATATCCTCCTGATCGAGGTATCACAAACTCAGAAAGATAAGCAGGGGATGTACTCACTCATTAGTGGTCTCTTGAGTGTTTTCCTTTTCCAGACATTCTCTTACTTCTTCATTCTTCTGATTTCCTTTTCTGTCAAAGTTACGTTTCAGCCTACTCTGAGCTCTTCTGTGGTATCTCCTTAGAATTTTTTCTTATAATTTTTTCTGAGTTCTTAATATTTCAGCAGTTTGTTCCTTTCTTTAAAATGTTAAATATTTCAGTAGGTAGCTAAATATTAACACTGCATAAATTTTTGATACATAAAATTTGTGAAAATACCCTGAGTAGTAAGCCTACACAAGTGATAATTTTCTTATTACCTCCTTGAAATTCTAAGTCTATTTGTAAGCTTGAGTAAATAAAATCCTAGAGACAGATATAATTCCTGTAAGTGTTTACTTCCTACTTGTTTCTTATCACTGGAGGATTTATTAATTAATAGTTGTGAGTTCCTCTTGAGTAACAAATGCTGGATCAGTCTGAAATGAGAAAATAAAAACTATCTCATGATTCCCCCGCCATCAAGGGGATGGATGGGGAAAATTGTAGATATAGGGCATGAGGAGATGGCTGAGTGAGTAACACGCTGGCCACACAAGCCTGAGAGCAGGAGTTCACATCTCCAGAATCTACTCAAGCTTGTGCGACCACTGTGTTACTCTCTGAGCTGTGGTAGCAGATCTTTAATGCCAGTACTTGTACTAAGACGGGAAGGGAAGAGTCCCCTGCAGCTTGTTGGCACCCTATGTGAACATAGAGACTGACAACCCAAAGGAGACCTATCTCAAACAAGGTGGAAGGCAAGGATTGACACCAGAGGCTGTCCTCTTAGTGCCACCTGGGCATCATAGCACAGTTGTGACTGCCCCGTGTAGTGGGAAGTTTCTGACCTGGTTTAGCCCTGAGATCTGGACCAGCATTCCCAAATAGACTGCCCATAGCTGCTTGCCCCCAAATACTCACACAAAGTCTTGCATTAATTTCATGTTGTTTGGCCTATGGCTCAGGCATATAACTTAACTAACTCTTTACTCTTAAACTAACCCATGCTTAGCCAAGTGGCTTAGTACTTTTCTGAGGAGCATTTTTTCTTTTTATTCTTTGTGTCTGCCTGACATCTGTGTCTGAATCCACCCTCCTTTCCCTTTATCTATGCTCCAATTTCCTACCTACTTCTAAGATGCCTTGCCATAGGCCAAACAGTCTCTTTATTAACTAGTCATATTCACAGCTTAAAGACATCCCACATTAGCTCCTCCCATATTGTTCCACACAGCAATGAGTGAATATATTTGACTATTCCATCAGTGCTGCTGATGGATAACAAAAAGATGTCGTTCTGTGTTCATAGACTCATTCCAGGAAAATGAAACATTTGAAGAAGAAAGTACACATACCCACTTGAAAACTTGAGCATACAAATAGTTTTATAAACAATAATTTGTTTTGCAAAAAAGACTTACCCAGACTCCTTCTTGTGCACTGTTAGATCTAATATAACAAGGAAGACAAAGCCAGTATTATAACATAAATGTCACGTGCATACCATGTTTTTGTAATATTTGTTTGGGGCTGTTATGTGTTTTTGGCTGTTTGTTTTTGAGTCTGAACCTACCTATGTAGACCTGGCTGGCCTTGGATTCACAGAGATCCACCTGCCTCCATCTACCAAGTGCTGGATCAAGGTGTTTATCACTATGAACAGTTTGGAATTAAGTTGATAATTACCAGAAACCCTCGGGATCAACTGAATATGAACTGCAAGTGTGTCCTTACTGGAGAGCTTTGCCTTAGTATTTCATATAGATTATGGTCTGAGTTTCTGCCTCATAAGGTCTCTGCAAGTGTACAGTAAGCTTTATAAAACCTTTTTGTCCACTAAATCTACCAAGTGAAAAGGCATTTTCAAACAATGTGTTTTTTAATATGAATAACTATAAAGATGGTAATTAAATTGTTGAACATTTAAGAATTTATATGTAGAGGTAAAATTTAAATATGAAGAAAAGTTCCCCCAATACAACAAAAATCTATGAATTCATTCAGAAATGTAGTATTTCAATGCTGTCATATTTGCCCATTGAAATACCGAAGGATGGCCTCAAATCGTTCTCCTCCTAGATGTGACCACGCTTCTGAAACTGGTATGTGTGATCATGTAGAAACTTTGGGGAAATGTTCCAGCTTTGCTTAAAAAAGAATGAACACTCTCTAATTGTTGGATATGACATTCTGTATAATTGTTGTCACCGCATCAAGTCTGTTGTCTTGTTAAATCATAGATAGCCTCATTATTTGTGGTCTTTTGATCTACCCTTTGTGAGAGAATAATATTAGAAACCTTTTCATAGTTGTGCACCTTTTACTTTAGTATTAAAACTTAGTTTTCCTTATATTGCTAGTTTTAGGTAAGTTCAGAATTATCATGTCTTGCATAGAACTACTTATTTATTTATTTTAAGATGGCAGTCTCACTGTGGCTGACTCATTATTCACTGTGTAGACCAGGATGGCTTCAAACAATCTCCCTGCTTCAACATTCAGAGTGCTGCCATCATACCTGATTTACAAATTACTCTTTAAAAGCATTGTTATTTCTTTTATTATCTTATGCATATGATGTTTTGCTTGCTTGTATGTCTGTGCACCAAGTGTGTATCTTATGCCTTTGGGGGTCAGAAAAAGGAATCAGATCCCCTGGAATGGGAGTTACAGATAGTTGCTAGCAGCTACATGGGTTCTGGGAAATGAACCTGGATCCTCTACAAGACTCTTAACCACTGAGCTATCTTTTCAACTTCATGAATTACTCATTTGCCATTATATATTCCTAGTGATATTGTTTATCTCCTTAATTTTTTTGCTGGATGTTAATGTGAGTTTCCTTTCACTAGATTTTTGTCTAGTACACACACATACATACATACATACACACACAAACAGTTCCCAACATTCTTCCTCTTTCTGATTTTTTGACACAGGATGTTGCTATGTAGTCTCAGCTGCATCAGATGTGAGATTCTCCTGTCTCAGCTTTCTAAGCAATAAGATTACATGTATGTACCACCACAACAGAGTCCCAAGGCCTATTCTCAAATTTTCTCTCATTAAATTGTCATGAAGTTTGGGATAGCTTAATGTCTAGGACACTTGTCTAGCATGCACAAGACCCTAGGTCCAAGACCCTAGGTTCATCCACTAGCACTCATTACCAGCAAGTCTGAATTGTGCATCAACATATAGGTAGATGGATTTCATTTTGAGGTCCAACCCAAATTTCTCATATATTAAATATTGAATTTCTTCCTTTTTCACATCTACAAAATGAGACTGGCATTATTGGCCAATGGCCTACTACTTTTTCACCTCCTCATTGTCTCTTGCAGTCCATTCTTTCTCTAGGTTACATCCCTAGGTATTTCTCTCAATTGGAGATTTGAATGGCTTGATGTCTTATAGAAGAATTTTCACAGTCCAGTGTGAAACAGCCATGTAACAGCTGCCTTGGTGCTGTGCTAAGTGGGTTTTCTTAGTTGATGGTAGGTGCCATCGTCTGAGCAGCCTGCTAAAGCTGGGCTTGCTGTGGCGCTCAGTCCCATCTCCATTCCTCCTGCCTGTGTGGGTGATTTGGCCTAGCTCTCTGCCTTTAGAATATGTTTCTAGGTTAGACAATACTCTCTCATGTATTCTTGTTGCTTGGGGGAATTCTCACTTTCTTTTAAGCTTAGCTATGAATTAGAATACCATGTCTGCAGAATTGGAATCATAAAGTCTTTTCTACACTCACTTGTGTTTATTACTAGCATGATTTCTAGTTATATTTTACCCTTGGAAACACTTAAGAAATTGAAGGGTTGGATGCTATTTTGTAGCTGTCTTTTCTCTGTTTTGCAAGTGAAATACCTTTGGAGTATGTATTAATCCACTTTTGCTCAAGACCAATAATTTTCCTCTTTCCCCTCATTTTTTCCCATACTTCCTGTTTTCCTATCTTGTACTTAGTACTTTTCATCTTCTCAGTGGCTAATGATATCATGGACATAAATTAAGAGACTGAGCATGGTACTCAAAGATAATTCTTTCTGAAGTAGCTGTGTTCTAACAATGTGTTTGGAAGTGCAATTTCCTTTTATGACATTAGAAAAAGTTCATGTAAAATGTGTTCTGGTGCTCTGTTAGTCTTCTGCCACTTATCACAAATACTGAAGAAAATTAACTTATAGACAGGCTTATTTTGACTTACAGTTTTATAAGTTTCAGCCCATGTCCAGTTGGCTCTGTATTTTGGGGTTTGTAAGGAAGCCACACATCATTTCAAGGGCAAGGCAGAGCAAAATTGCTAAACTCACAGTTTGGGAGCAAGAAAAATAAGAGGCTTGGTCCACAGTTTCTTTTAAGGGTACACACACACACACACACACACACATACACACGAGAGAGAGAGAGAGAGAGAGAGAGAGAGAGAGAGAGAGAGAGAGAGAGAGAGAGAGAGACTGCCTACTGAGTACCACTTCTTAAAGGTCCTACCCTTTCCATTAACATATGGGCCTTTGGGAGACTGTCCAGATCCTACTGCAGCAGGGACCGATATCTGGTGCCATAGATCACATTATCCTAGAAGCTGCTATGTATTATGAATTTGGATTGTACTGAAAGAGATTCAGAGTCAAATATTGGGGAAAGGCTGAAATATCAGTGCTAGGAAACACCACAGTCAAATATCACCCAGCTATCTTCCAACTTCCTCAGCTTTGCTCCTGGTCGCTTCTGCCTCTGCTGGTTTCCTAAGTTACCTTAATACCCTTCTCGCCAGCTGTATCCCATCCAGGTTAGAATTAAAGGCAGGAACTACTTTATTTGGTAGTCAGCCTTGAACTCACAGAAACAGAGAAAGTTCTCTGCCTCTGGAGTTATGGGATTAAGGGTGTAGGTCACCACTCCTGGCTTTCCCTGTGCTTTGATTAAAGCTGAGTGCCATTGAAACCCAACTGTTTGGCCTTGTCATTCAAAGATCAAGAAATTCCCGAGCTGTCTGCCTAGGTTTTAGCTGTGTGTTGATCTCTTGATATTTCAGGTTTTATTAAATATGTAACATATCACCACACTGCTATCATTGTTACTTCTATTTAAACATAACTATGCTTTATAAAGAATTCAATGACAACTTTTAAAGGTCTTGATGGAAACAAAACCTCAAAGCAAATGTAAAGATTATAGGGAGATGATCATTTTCCTGAAATAAAGCCTTCTCTGTTCTTCTGACCCTTTTCATTTTACATACACACACACACACACACACACACACACACACACACACACACACAGAGTTAGAGAGAGATATAGTGTCATACACGAACACACACAGACAATACACACAGAGAGACAACACATACACACACCACAGAGAACATAAAAATTATTACAAAAATACATAAAATATCATATGCTCTGGTATTACAATATGGTGAAAGTTATGCTCCAAATATAGAAGAGTATCTGGTCCATCTTTCATGACAGCATTGATTTGAAGCTCATTTCAATGAAAGTTGTAATCCAGGTATGATAGGCAAAGCAATGAACATTGTCATATTTGCCTATCCAAACCTAATGGGAAAGTAGGCAGCTCCAGCTGCACACTGTCATCCCCAGGAGTTCATCATATGAAGGGATGAAGATGTTTAAAAGAAAACTGTTGGATTCAGGCCAGAAGATATTCCCAGCCGTATAAATGTCTAACTCAACTACTAGTCCATAGAAATTAAGAATCCCATTGAAAATTCAAACTCCAGCCAGGAGTTATATCTGGACTCAGATGCTGAAATTAGTGTCTCCTGTGACACTTAAAATCTAACTTCTTTGAGTCGATAGAAATAAGAAATCTACCTAATTTGGTCTGTAATATTCTATTGAGTGAATTGGATAGTAACTGTGTCAGTAAAGTTAACAGAACAGCCAGCCAGGTTTCTTAGCATCATATGATATGGGTTGCTCATAGCCCAGAGTTTCTTACCTTGACAAGTAAGAGCTGTAGAACAGGCTAGGGAGAAAGACCTTGTTCTAATGCATGCAGTAGTACTAATACTAACAGAGGCAGGAGTTAATATTAACAAATGCATAGAATGGAAATTCAAATCTTCACATTTGTCCATTGAAGCAATGTGTGTTTAACAATAGTTTGGTCTCAATTCCCAGAGCAAAATGCTTCCAACAGTTAAATGTGTATCTTTTCAGAAAAGATTATTATTGTGAGACATATATAAGTGCATTCCAGGTTATCTTGAATGTTTTGGATAAAGACATCATACAATTTGTATCAAAAATATCTTTCGTATCAGGTCACTTGGAACTTTATCATCCCTTTCAAACACACTTAGGTTGTTTATAATTTTCAATTTTTTATCTTTTATAAGACCTCATGAAAAAATATACTTCATATGGAATTTGATAAAAGCATGAGCCATATAAGAATAAATTCATAAAAGTATTTTGACCTTAAGTTTAAACACATTAAAAATTTGGTAGATATTGCTACATTTCTACTCATGACACATTCCTCAGAGTAGAATTTCTTAGTCAAGAAGGTTATATATTTCGTCTCACAGAAATGTCATACCATTTTATATTCCTGGCAATAGGACTGACTAGATAATTGGAAAGTATTTCCCCTAAACACATCTCAAATATTTAAAAGTATACAACAAGCATTTCACATGTAAAGTTAAACTGATAGAAAATAAGGTAATTTTCCAGGATCAAAACAGAAGCAGCTACAAATCAAGAAGAGAAGCCGATGTTGAGCTCACCAGTCCCAGTGGAGGCTTTGATGGTCACTGGTGGTCAAGATTTGAATGTTTAGTAGGCACATGAAGATATTGCCTGGGGCTCTACACAGTAGAAGCAAGACCTTTCCGCAAAACAGAAACTTTCAAGTATAAAGTCTGCCACAAAAAGATGAGTTACAAAAAAATTAAAGCAAGCTTTGATCCAAACATTGGATGTGGAAAAATATCTCCAGAGAACTCATGGCCTTAAGCCTGCCTTAAAATGGGCTAGCAGTTTTAATAGAAACTATCTTGAGATAGCTGGTTACTTAAATTTCCAAAAAGTCATATCTGCATTGTAGGATACAGATTACCATGAACGTATGATTTGATTAGACATAAATTGAAAATCCAAAATAGCATTATGAAGTAAGACATGAATTCAGAAGAACTGAAGAAGAACCCAAGGTGCAGTACAAAGGTACAAGGATGGGAAGATGATTGACAGGAAGGATAATAGGCAGAGAGAGGACAAGAATGCATTGTCCCTGCACTGGAGATAGAGAAAGGGGAATTGGAAGATGTGGGAAATATCTGATGTGATAGTTTGTAAGGTTTTCCAGAATAAAGATGTGAATGTTTAGATTCAGCAATTATTGCATTTTAGCATACATGACATGTTAATGAATTAGAGTTATGTTTTACATAAAAAAATCAGCAGAGGAGTGGTATTATTTCACATCGTTGGAAGTCTTTTAAATGACTGATTTAATAGGATACAGCTGGATTCTCAAGTCTGCTTTCTGCTTTCCATCACATGTCATGTAGATTCTGGAAATGCTAGCTTACAAGACAAAAAGAACTAGAAGAAACATTATGTATTGCTATAAATACAGTTTGACCTTGTAGAATTCCTGAAAAATTTCACAACTTCCTCAAGGAGCCTTAGAACACACTTGAGAACTGTGTGTAGGTGTAGGTGTTCTCTTGTGGACCATGGTCAGTAAACTGGGTGTTACTTGAAAATGCTGTATGCATATACTCCCACACTCACACACTCCCTGTATACTCTGTGAATCATGGTTTTTCCAGCGAATTAAGATATCATGAAATACTCAGATTTCAATCAAGGTAATAAACATTAATTTCATTTTTCTCCAGGATTTATACACAATTTCAGGGTCCCACAAAGTCAACATCCAGTACATCTGATAATATGTGTACAAGTCTTGAGTTAAACTGATGGAATCATATCATATATTTTTGGTTAACAGAAAAGTAGGTAAACTAGTTACTGTACCTTTTTTGAGAGATATGTATCAAAGATCAATAACGTTCTCTCAGCCATAATTTACAGAACTACCTCCAAAGTGGGAGACAAAAATCATCTACCAAACACCAACACATTCAGCTTTATTTAGAGTTTACATTTGGATCACATGCCCCTCCCAAGTGTGAGGAAACTGGAGGAGCTCTGACTCTGAAGAGCAACAAGATAGTTTTAGTTGTCTAGAAAAAGTGCTCTCTACATAGCATGCATAGAGTCATTTAAATTTCCTTTAACTAATCTGCATCTTTTTTCCATTTTTGCTTTTATATCATTAGAGAGATAGCCCCCATTTGAATCTGTTGAGGGATTAAATTCTTGTGTTCTATTGGTTCACATTGGAAAAATATGACCCATATGTTTTTCCTATCTTATCTCATCATATAAAATTTAAGATGCAAGACATTATTTTAGCTGTGTCAGAGAAAAGCAATTGTAACAACCTATTAGATATCAAACATTGCAAGTTTTGTCAAAACTTATCAAATAAGTGCCTTCTCTTGGGCTTTTTTTCTTCTGTTGGTTTGTCTTGTCCAACTACAAAGTGATAGCTTTTGTTTTAGCTTATACTTTATTTTACTATACTTAAAATAAATGAATGAAAACCTAGTGATGACCTATGCCTTTAATCCCTTCACTCAAGAGGCAGAAATGGGTCTGGATTTCTGTGAGCTCAAGGCTTAACAGAGGCAGGCGGTGGTGGCACACACCTTTAATCCTAGCACTAGGAAAGTTGAACCAAGAAGTGAGATAGCTGGGCAGAGACAGAAAAGAGAGGAGTTCTGCTTCACTTGGCACGTGCCTTTTTGGCTGAGGGTGGAGAGACGTGTGATCTGAGATTTTGTGGAGATAGATCTGAGGAGTTGGCTGGGTGAGAAGTTTTAATATTCCAGTTTTCCCCTTTTTGTCTGGGTTTTTATTATGATACTAAATAGAATTTGAACAATAAATATAGAACAAAACTCAACTGTGTGTGTGTGTATGTGTGTGTGTGTGTGTGTGTGTGTGTGTGTGTGTGAGAGAGAGAGAGAGAGAGAGAGAGAGAGAAAGAGAGAGAGAGTGTGTGTATGTGTGTATGTTTATTTGGTTATAGTTTGGCCTTTTTTGAGGAGGGAGGTGTGATTTTATTTTGTTTTCTTGGTTTTGTTCTTATATTAGGGTTTTCTCTTTTTTTGGGGGGAACTTAAATTTAGATGGGTACAGAGAGAAAAGGATTCAGAAGGACTTGAGGGAGGGGAAGAATATGATAAAATATATTTAAATTTTAAATAGTTTTAAATTATATGTATGTATATATGATTAACATTCTTTTAGTTATGTGAAGTTGTAGGCATAACCTCAATTTTTTTCTGCTGACATATAGAAAATAGAATATTAATTAACTTGCCAGTAGTTAACATGGGGCACTCTGTGACACATAAAACACTGTTATAAAGAGGAGATATGATGGAAGAATGACTTGTTCTAGGAGAATCTCACTTGTTACACAGACATTCTGCTAGGCTCTGGGTTACAGGGCTAAATCAGAATCCATATCCTCATAGCCCAGTGGAGAACAAACTAGGAGCCAAATTCATTGCCGTGTGATAAATTGTACACACAAAGACTATTTATGGCACCAGGAGGTTGGTGAATTGTGCTTATAGAATTTGAAAGGTTCCCTTTTTTTGAAACAGAGTTTCACAATGCAGCCCCAGTTGTCCTGAAACTTAATTTGTAGACCACACTGGCCCCAAACTCACAGATTCTCCTGCCTCTGCCTACATACTGCTGGGATTAAAGGTGTGCATCATCATATCTGTCAGAAAGCTTATCTTCGGAGTTGTCCTGAGTAAGATGGATTTTTCTCAGTAGGTAAGGAGGATGTAAATACTTGGGGAAAGAAGCAGCTGCAGTTTGGTGAGTTTGGAGTGAAAGAGACAGAGAGAGGCTGGAAGTGGCACAAGGATGTGTAGAGAACAGTTTGAAGGTCTATAACCCAATTTAGGAAACCAGACTTTAACATGAAGGATTATCAAGAGTCTCTCAGGGTGTTGGTGAGGTGTGAGCAGGATCCTGTTTTATCCCAACTTTAACAAGATTACTCAGCTTCTCTGTGCATATTTGAACTAGAAATTAGTGTAAAGTTTCATTTCACTCAATACTTGACTACTAAGCACATATTAGTGCTGGCCTAACATATTTACTCCATCACCCGCACATTGCTTGCCTCTTGGGGCTAAAAACACTTCTTATAAAAAGGTTGAAAGCCTAGACAGCTATGTAGCAAGTATAAAATCACATCAATGATAGTGTCACTCTGATCTGTTGGACACAGATTAGACAGCAGAGGTGGGCAAGAGATGAATATGTAAAAGCAATACTACCTGAGGAGCATTGGCTGTAGAAATGAAGATGGCATTATGTTTAGGCAAGTCTTGGACTTCTGGTCTGGATGATTGCCTTAACCACAAGGACTCTAAGGGGAAATATAGGGTCAGAGGAAGAACTCCTGGGCCAGGGGATGTGAGCAAGGAAAGAATGTTATCTCAAGGTAAGAATATGAAAACAGATGTTAGTAGTATATGGTAATTCAGGGAGGCCTAGCAATACACATTGAGATGTCTTAGCTTCATTTAGCAAATTTAACTGATAGGATCAGTTTTAGTGGAAGCCAGATTGCAGTGGGCCGAGAAGTGAGGACATAGCAAAGAAATGGGGATGGTGAGAATAGACATTGCTTCTAGAAGGATGGTTGTGAAGGCAGGAGAGAGAATGATTGCTGGGGAAAATGCCTGAGTGCGAGGCATGGATTTCTCATATGTGCAAGAGAGGGATCCAGAAGAACAGTGTATGTGTGTGTGTGTAAATGTGTGTGTATGTGTGAGTGTGTGTGTGTGAATGTGTGTGTGTGTGTGTGTGTTTGCTTGCATGTAATTGCTAAAGGAAGCCCCCAAAGAGATGTGAGGGATCTAGTTTTGAGCACAAATTTTCACTGAGAAACCTGAAATATTTGAGCACATAATGGGAATGTACTTAGTATTCAGTTGTATGCACATTTACATATTCACATATTTGGGGTGTTTTGGAGGAAAAGTTTATTGGGTTTTAAAATTAATTTCAGTTTTCTCTAGATACTTGAAGGGTTGGTAGTGTTAAGGAATTGTGGAGTATAATGCACATCTTTGTAACAATTACAATGATCTCATTTGAATTTTTGAATATCAAGGCTACTTTAGTTTGAATCTCATTGATACTTTAATAACTTGCTCTGGAGCTTCAAATATGCACACATTCTCACCCCTGGAAATGCCTTAAGAAACCTTTCCCTTTTATACCTTTATTCTTTTTGGCTTCTAAGTTTTCTATGAGGGTCAAAGTTTTCAAGAGTCTCTCATGAGTATAAAATGCATCTTATAACATTCAATAGTGACATTACATTTGCTAACTCATATCTACCTGTTAGATGCAATATCTTCAATTTCACAACCACATACTATTAAAGATGCCAGGGACCCTCTAAGACAGAGGGTCACTATGTAAAGTCACTTTGAGGGATGACTTTAGAACAGGGAATGACATTGTTGTCTAATAGTTGCTGCTGATTCTGTGCCTCACAAACATCCAGGACATATATTAATCCATTAGCTCTTGCTTACGCTCTTGTCTGTTATCCTTCTGCTAAGAGCTGGTGTCAAGGCAAAGGGAGGAGAAGTAGTTCTGAAGGGTGTTAAAGATGTAAATTTTTTTCTTACACTTGCAGTAATTGCGAGTGATGGGTGGGAGAGCATATTAAATACCACTACATTTCAGGTTCTCACTTCAGAAGGCTGAGCAATAAGCATCCGTGGGTGGTTCATAGGGGACTGAAATACCTACTCAGTAACTAAGAGATAGTAACCTAATGCAGTGTTGCTGACAGTTAGGTTTGTTAGCATGAATGACCCTTGAGTATGTATTCATGTTACTTCTAACTACAGTATTTATTACTGATGAGCAGAGCTGAGTCTTCTAGAAAAGCACAGACTTTGTTTTGACATTAATCTAAGGCCACAGACATAAATCTTTGGCCTTTCTCATCTTACCACCTTAGTTGACTAAGGAAACATGTTTCTGGTCTGTTCAGTGTTCCAACTGTACATTGTGGGGAATCCCTGAATATGTGCTTTCACTGTCTGTACTCAATGGTTATATGGCCAATAGTTTTATTATCATCTCCAGCTTGACTGCTTTTCTTGTTTCCTATCTTGGTCTGTACACTGCTCCATATTACAGAATACCTTTTTTTCTGGACAGTACCGAAATGCTAGATTGTTAAAAAGAAGTTGACAGGAGTATGCTGTGTACTATGAAAGGAGCTAATCAGAGCATCTTTTTAATTGCTATAGTAATGGCTTAGATGTGCAAAAGATGTTCAGGCTAAATTTGCATGGCTAATTAATTAAGTAAAACTTACAATTGACAAACATAATTAGCACCTCCAAAATTGCAACTGCATTCCAGTCTTCTTCAGTTGGAGCCAAGAAGGAATGAAAAATGCTCACACACCCTGCTTTCTACTCTCTGTAGCTTTTGTTGCCAATTCTCATTTTTAGGGTTTCTATACCTGGAACATAGCTAACTGCAAAACATTCCTAAGAATCATATTTTTTAAAAAAGAGAATTCTTAGGAGTCTTAGCATATTTGTTCAGTCCTTTAGCAGCTGAATTTTTCCACTGAACAAAAACTGCAAACAGGAGAAAGATCTCTTATCGCTTTTCAATCACTCATTCATATTGCTATAACCAGTTAGATTGGTTTTTATGGTAGGTTAATATTTTGTATGTGAAAGTGGTTTGACATGAACAACTATAAAACATCAGCGCTAATGACTGTGTACCTTACTCAGCCAGTAGAACTGCACACACATGGCTGTCTGAGGATACTCCTTGAAATCTCAAAGTAGTTCTGAATCTACTGGACTCTTTGCTAAGTCAAAGCCATGCTGGGCATAAGAAAATTGGGAAATATCTCTCTTCTTACTCTGTCTGTTCATTTAGTTTGTGTCACACATTATTGCAAATAGAATTCCTGTTTGGAGTGACAAGAGGGAAAAGCCACTTCCTCTGTAGCTCAAGGGACCAAAGCCCAGTTTCTGGGTCAGGTACCATATTGTGTTTACCCATGACCAGTTTTATCCCTTAGATATCACCAAAACCAAGTCCTTATCCAAGAAATCACAGCATAATGGTTGACTCTTAAACTTTCACCCACCTGTGCAGCATACTGCAGACATTCATGCAATCAGTGCTCATGGAGTGTGCACTGTGTGCAGACTCTCTTCCAAGCATGTCTTATCCTAGAATGGTCACATAAGCTCCCATGTGTAGGGTACACATATCTATCATGCATAGAATTTCATTTCCACTTACTTTTCTATTAATGGAACATATTCTATGTAGGTAGTAAGCAGTTTAGGTTCATGGTATATAAATAAGAAATGCATTATATAATTCTATTTATGAAAACTTATTTAAATATGTCCAAAAGTACTAGGGACAATACCCTGTAACATGAGGTCTAGTATCAGCAAACAGAGTTTCCAAATGACATATAATGTATGCTTCAGATTTCTTTTTAAGTCAAAGAAATGGTGTTTTACTGATAACTCCTTGATCCTGCCCTCTCTCCTCAATTTCTCCCTCAATTCCTTCCCAGAGACACCTCTGTTATGGCTCTACCTATAGTTCTGACGTATCCACTGTATCTTTTACATTTTTATGAGATATTGAATATAACCAAAATAGATGTAGTATTGCTTAATTCTACATAATGCCACACTATATGCATGTTCTACAGCTGTTTTTGAACTTGACCCATTTTTTACTGCATATTTAGCTATTTTTGAAGCTACTGCATATTATTTCCTTGTATGAATCGATTTTAACCTGTCTTTCTGTCTTCTACCTACAGGCATTTATAACATTTATATTCTTTTACTATTACAAACAAAGCTTAAATGAACACCCTTCAGCCAGGTGTGGTGTCTCACATCTTTATTCCAAGCACTTGGGAGACAGAAGCAGGTAGATCTCTGTAGTCTCAGGCCAGAATGGTCTATAAGTTGAGTTCAAGGATAGTCTGTTACACAAAGAAATACTGTCTCAAAATCAAAGGAGGAGGAGGAGGAGGAGGAGGAGGAGGAGGAGGAGGAGGAGGAGGAGAACAATAACAACAACAACATCTTTAAAATATGTCCAAGACAAGGTCTTACTATGGAGCCCTCAACTCTCAATCCTCCTGCCTCAACCTCTCACATGCTGAGAGTACAGAAAAACAACCAATAATAATTCTATTTCTCTCATATACTCATGGTAGGCAGAAAGGAATTGTCCTGTCTTAGGAAGTATCCTGTCTTGGGTGGTGGTGAGTTTTTGGCAACTTAACACCAATTGGGGTCCTCCGAGAAGAGGGAGCCTCAGCTGAGAAGCTGTCCCCATCAGATTGGCCTGTGGGCATGTTTGTGATTCATTTTCTTGATCAATGCTTACTATGTGAGGATCCAGGCCACTGTAGGTGGCACTGCCCTGGCAGGTGGCCCCAGTTCATATAATAAATCAAGCTGATTAAACTGTGGAGAGCAAGATCATACCCAGCATTCCTCCTTAGTCTCTGCTTTAGTTCTTACAACTAGGTTCCTGCCTAGACTTTTCTAGATGGTGAAGTTGTAGCCTGTAAACCAAATAAAAATTTCCATTCCAGGTTGGTGTTTTTTTCGTTGTTGTTTTATCACAGCAACAGAGAAGCAAGCTGGGACACCTTGGTTAAGGTACAAGCAGGTTTAGGGGCCTGCATAAGACTCATTATTCTGTTATTTTCATCCCATTTCCCAAAAGTCAGGGTTGGCTGTGGGAAGCATCTGCCTCTGAGCCACTCTCCCTTCCAGAGTCAGGTGAAGACTCACTGGGTTTTATAGTGGCTTTCCCATCCTTTATCTTCTCGTCTCTATAAGAAGGGTGCATAAAGCTACTTGTTTGTTCTAAACAATTGTCTACCCATGTTCTGTCTCAAATGATCATTTGTAAAAAGTACCTTTAATAAATCTGGGTACAATTTGAATTAGAAAAAATTACACACCAGATTCTGAAGATTTGATATGAAAAATAAGATTAGATATCTCACTAAACCAGTTTTATTGATTATATTCCTGTAATAACTTGGACCTACTATGTTAGTAAAATTAACTTCTGATTTTTACTTTAATGTCTGGCAGACTTTTCTATGAAGTAGAAAATTTGAAAGACTGTCCCACTTTATCTTGGCAAAGTTGAATAGTTTTTTTCTTTGTGTTCTGTTTGTCTATTTTGTACAGCATACTGTCAGCAGTTAAGAGGAACAGTTTCATGGCCCAGTGGCTAACTTTGCTACAATAAAAGCAAACTCCATATGGAGGTTCTTCAATGCCCATCATCCTTTTATAAAGTATATTGGTGCTGCCAGGAACAAATATATTTCACTAACAACTTAAGTGTCATATTCTGTAGGTCTTTGAAGTGTTTGAAAATCACATATCTATTTAAAATATATCTGTTTAACATTTAAAACATGCCAAATACAACTATAAGTTTGATTTTTATAGATGACTATTAACTAGTATTTCTAACTATATTTTACATTTTTAAATAAGCCACAAAAACACAATATCCCAAACAAGAGTAGAAATGTACATTCAGTATAACAAAAATAACTTAATTTATGTCAATATACCAAGCTCTATACTAATGCAAAATATTTGAGGTTAATAGTTATCTTTATAGTCTATATTCCTATATCCCTACTAAATGGTGACAAACTTCCATAACCCACCAAGTGATCAGAAACCATCCATCCCACCTCTTGGGTATATGGGCATTGTATTCTCTAGACTGCTTCCTGTTTGCTAGGAATAAAGGCATCTTTTTAGGGAAACTGAAAAAATTGAAATAATGATCAAGTCCTGGGAAAGCTAGTTATAATATCTTTAATAAAGCTGGATACAATTTGAGTTGGGAAAAATACTAGATTCTGAAATGTTGATATGGAAAGTAAAATTAGATATCTCATTCATAACAGTTTTTATTGATTGTATTCTGACAATAACTTTGACTTACTATGTTAGTAAAATCAACTTGGTTGTTTAGTCTCTGGGTAATAGGCTTATCTGCATTCCTGGCTAGAACAGTCTGAGAGCCGGGACCTTCTGGTAACCAGCAGTTTTGAAGCTGTCCTGGATACAGAACTCAGAAGAAACTGAAATAGAGGCACTTTGAGAGGCTGGATCACCTGGGCAATCAATTTTCATTGGTGTCTGGTCCCCTTGCTCTAAACACACACAAAATTTCAAAGGTAACATAATATTTGTATTAACCCAAGCATGAACTGTGTGTTGTATACAAGCCAGCTAAAGAAATTTTTGTTTTATGTTTAAATGGGTAAAATATATGTCACCTGCCCTGCAATTTTCCTAGGTTTAGTTCTTTATATCTGTAGCCAGGATTTTCAGAAGGTCTTTCCCAATCAAACCTAATCTCTATGAATGAATCCAAATATTTTCTTTTCCTGTGGAAACAAAAGCATAACCTCTTCCCCAAAGTAGTACCTTTTTTGAGTTACATTTTAAAATTAAGGCATTTCTAAAGTATCTAGGATGGTTTATTTCAGCAGTTCCTTTCATAATCACATGTCTCCCAGAAGCTGTTCTGTGCTTATCAGCAACCAAAAAATTATAAAACAAATTATAAAATACTAGTAAAGGATTCAGACTCCTGGTGTATTTTCCATCTCTTTGTGGCTTATTCTTTTTTAAGATAATTATTTATAAACTGCTTACTTTTTTCTATGACTGTCTATCCATTTCCTTTTCTTTTTTTAAGCCTATGAACATTTTTAAACACTATAACCAATTTAGAGGATTTTTTTTTTTTCCTGTGTGTGAACATGCTTTACTGTGTATCTCTAACCTTTTCAGTTAGCATGAGCAAAGTCTTACTTCTAGTGGGTCCTCAGGATCAGCTTTGGCAACTGGCCCTGCCGCTCTTCAGGTCTGTGAGAACCTTAAAGCTTTTAAGCTCACCCTTGTCTTGTTCACAGGTGTGTTTGAGCTGGCACTGCATTCAACCTCCCCAGCTTTAGGAAGTGTGGCAGACGTTTTTACTTAGCATTTTGTTTCTACTTCACATAGGGAAGTTTAAGTGCCCTGCTTTATGGCAGAGCTTCTTAAAGGAGTCAGGAGCCATCTCTATTTTATTATTTTATTTTATTTTATTTTATTTTTTTAGCTTTCTCAGGCCCTATGTGGAAATACAGGACCTACATTGAAATTCCAAAATGTTGTTTTACCTTTGTTACAGTGGCTGCTGAGGCAGTAGACTGGTGGAATTCTGCTATCACCAATGGCTCTGTGCTGCCACTAAAGGTAGTTCTAACTAAGTCTCTATAGTTTTAACAAACTTGAGATTCAAAGGCTAAGGTGAAAACTTGTGAACTCAGAGTTAGAGTAGCAACTGACTAACTTTTTCTCTTTGCTGGTGTCCTGGAAGCCACTCCCTTGCATATCACCTCAACTTAAACAAAACAAAACATGCTAATCTCCTCCCTGCTACTTCCTGTCAACCAGTTAATTTTACTTAATTAACACAAGTGCAGCGCATCTTTACATAGTTAACAAATGCAGAATAAACAAATGTAACACATCTTCACCCAGGTAAACAAATATCCCACAAGAGTAGACTTTTGCGTTTTGTGACCTCAGCTAAAGGAGGTCATCTTTAGTTCCTCTTTTGCTGTGAGTAAAGATAATAAATGAAGGTTATGTTCTACCATTTGACCACAAGTATGAGGAGGATCATGATCTTCCTTTAATCTTTTGATGTGATCATTTATATTGGTTATTTTTTCAGCTCATACTTTAGTACACATACAAAGTAATGGGCTTTATTAAGACAGTTCCACACATATATCTATGTTTATTTGTCTCCATCTACTGTCTCTCCTTTACATCTCTTGCTGGTCCCTTTCTTCCCCCAAATAGACCTCGTTTATTCTTTTATGTCATATATATTCCATTATCCTCTCTTTTTCTCTCCTCCCCTTCATTTAGGCCTTTCTCTCTTCTCAGTGCTTTTTCTATGTTTATATCATTCACACACAAACACACATGCACACACACACATACATACATACACACATATGCACATGCATATACACATGTGTGTGTACGCACACACATGCATGCATAAACACACACACACACACACACATTAAACCATCCTGAATTTTATTTACTTGACTTCACTTTTACTTAGGGATCTCTTCCATTTTCATAGAGAAGATTGCTCTATAGTATTGATTTTTGCATTCTTTCCACTGGCATCCAGTTTATATAACAGTGTTTGCTTCTAATAGCATTTATAACCAAATGCTCACAAATACCAGGGGCTTAGCATGCAGTTCCTTCATTAATTCCCCACAACAGATTCCTAAGTAAATTCTATGTTCACCTTCATTTACCTGTGTAGAGGAGAAAGCCTTCTTCGGGAACCTGCCTATTGGAAACATTTTAATTTGAGAAAATAATAAGGCTGAATTTGTCCCAAGTCTTCCTAATACAAAATATGAAAGCATCGACTCCATCGAAAGGGGCAAATGAATAGTGAACCTGGGAAAGAAGCAGAGGCAAGCCCATATCTTGGCTGTTCCTTTCTTCCTTTGAACTTCAGTTTTAATGTCTCTTAGTTGGGTGCCAGAGATCAAGCAAAGGTCCCAAGCCAGGTGGGCATTGGCTCAGAGCCTCCAGGTTAAATTGACCCATGCAGTGAGTCAACCAAGAATAGAAATGTTTATTCTCCCACACTCTCAAGGTAGACAGAGCTTAGCCACAGCTTCAAGTGACTGTGTTTGGGGGTAGGCAGCCCCCAGGGTTACTACTGTTGTGTTCTATGATTTAAAAGACGATTTTCAGAAATGAGTACTTACATTGTTATTCAGTTTAAAATATTTCAAAACTTGCATTGTAATGTCCTCTTTAACCTTTGATTATATAGAAATAACAATTTAATCTCCAAACATAAGAGAATTTTTATCTTTTCCTTCCTCCAATTTATTGTACAATGTTAAGAATAAGCAATTATTTTTTAAAACTTTGTTTAGATTTTCTTTGTAACTTTCTGTTTAATATTTGTAAATTTCACATAAAATGTAAATGCCACATAATATATATATATATATATATATATATATATTTTCTACTTGGGAGTGAGTGCTGTGTTCTCTTAATATATGTGTCCAATATATACTATTTGTGCATTGTATTTTCTGTGCATTTGATTTATATATTAGTGTCAGAAAGAGCCATGTTAAAATCTTCCACTGTGAATATACATTTGTTCAAGTTTTGTCATAATTCTGGCTTTTACTATGTATGCCTACACTGTATTAGTAGATAAATATACATTAATAATAACTTTATTTTCTTATAGACTTAAGAAATTCATGATAGAACTAGGCTTGATGGAGCACACCTGTTAGAGCTACCCAACACTTGAGAGGCAAAGGCAGGTGGACCTTTGTGAATTCAATACCATCCTAGTCTACATAGTAAGTTCTAGGCCAGGCAGAGATACAGGGTTTACCCTGACTCAACAAAAACCACTTCAAATAAAATTGTTTATCTGTGCTAGTTTTAGTCCTAAAAGACTTCTTAAAATTTTTTTTGGTTGATATTTGCTTTAGGCATTCCCCTTGAAAGTGGCCCACTGCTGACACTTGCTACATTACTGACAATTACAGTAACTTCTTTGATTAACTGAGTTTAATCTGTTTCTAGAGATTATAATTAATGAAGTGGCTGGATTTATTTCTATCATGTGATTTTTTATTTACTAAGTTCTGTGTGTTAGATGAATAGATTTTTATTATTCCTTATCTCACTTCTCCATTGGTAACTTAAGAACTTGAGGGTTTTTCTTTATTTCCTCCCATTTTTTTTAGTTTTCCAGTCTCCTTGGTCTCCAAACACAGCAAAGCATTCTTGTTCTTTTCTCACAGAACGTCTGCCTCTATCGCCATTTCACTGTAGAATTTTAATTTGAGCTGTTTTGAAAATCACAGGCCAAAAGAAATAGCCAGGGCATTTTTTTCATTTTCCTGATGACTGTGTTCCTCACATCTCACTCCTTCTTCTAGGTCTCCTTTTTTACTCCCAGCTGAAATGCATCCCTTCATGATCTGCTGTAGTCAGAAAAACAGTGGCTTTGCTCAACATATAATTCCCAGTTAATCTGAATTTACACCATGACATTCTTGAATGTGGATTTAGTTTTGGTTTTGTCACTGGGCAATTGACATAAACATGTGACCTGAGAGCTCATTTCTGGAAAGTTCTTAGCAGCCCTCATCTATTACTTCCCACACTGGTATCTTTCTGGTCTTGCCTCTCTTTTCTGCTCATTGGATTATGTGAGGCATATGTTGGGGTTTCTTCTATACCTTCAATTTCCATTCTTTTCTGTAATTATTATACTTGTTATTTATCATAAATAAACATAATAGTCACTGTTTTTTTAAAATTTTGAGTGATCTTGAATTTGTGTTAGTTAAGTACAAATAACTTAATGCTCCCCCAACAATTTGTGTGTGTATGTGTATGTGCATGAGTGTGCAGATATGTGCATATATGCTCATGGATGGGGGCTAGAGGTTTATTTGGATGTCTTCCTCACTAGCTCTCTACTTTACTTTTGGAGACAAGGTCTCTTATTGAACCTATCAGATGCCAGTTTGGCCAATGAACTTTAAGGATCTCTGTGTCCCCCTGGCCAATGCTGAAGTTACAAACATGCTGCCACACCTACCTTTATGTGGATGCTGGGGACCTGAACTTGGGTCCTCAATGTGTGTTGCAATAGAACCATAGCTCCAGCCCCTTCCCAGACAGTTTAAAAATGAATTTCAGATCTGATGTTCCATTAGGTGTGTGTTTTCTATACACAAGGACTTTCTCTACACAACTGTTACATAATCACCAGAATCAGGAAATTAATCCTGATCTGTTATTATAATGACCACACTTATAGTTTTATGATTGCCCTATAGTTGATCCCATTCAGAACATTGGTTGTGTTTATTTGTCCAGACTCCTTAATTTTTTTTGGATGGGACATTTCTCCAATCTTTGTTTAAGTTGATTATCTTGATGCCTTTAAAGAGTTATAGACCAGTTATTTGGTAGAATGTTCCTCCCTCGGGTTTGTCTGGTGTTTCCTCATGATTGGTCTTAGGTTATGCATCTTGGCAAGCAGATCAAAGCATTGATGCTGAATCCCTTGTGTCCATGTGCTTTACTTAAGGCAGTGCTCACTTGAATAACTTGGCTACGAGAATATCTGCCAACTTTCTCCTTTTAAAATTTATCTTTTTTTCCTTTGTAATTATGCGGGAGCTATTTGAGAACATGCAAGCATACTATTTCCCAGAGCTGAGGGTTAGCTCAATGTTTAGTATACTGATGTCATGCACAAAATCCCAGGTTCAGTTACAAGCACCACACAAACTGCGTGAAGGTGGTTCTTGCCTGTATTTCCAGTGGTTGAGAGACGGAGGCAGAAAGATTAATAATTTTTTTAAATGCATGTAGTACTTTGTCTTCAGGGTGTCTTTTGACTCACCATTTGAGAAAGAGCTGACTCCCAGTTATAAAACTACACCAATTATCAGTACATTTATTATACATATAAGATTCTGGTTTTGTGCTTAGCAAAACCAAGACACTTACTGAGCACTGGACCTGTGATTTAGCTAGTGTAGAGCCTCAGCAATAGTCATACTCCTCACTATTCTCTGGGGTCTTCAATTTGCCTCCACATGCTCAGCTTTGATTCTCATTTCTTCTTTGCTAGAGAAAAATGAACTTAGAAGTCTAAACTATGACATTTTGAAGCTCAAATTTAAAAGTTGATTTTCTGAGACAGTGGCTTAAGGGGCAATATATTTGCACAGCACCACAAAAACAAAACAAAGCCAAAAGAGAGTTAATTTGGTTAACAAGATTTGTTTTTTATTAAAGCTACAAATTTGACTGTTATTTAAAGCACTCAAAAAATCAAATCTCAACTTCCTTAAAATAATTTTCTTATCTATTCATGAGGCATAGAATATGTGGTAAGAAAGAGAAAGAGAGACAGACACAGAGTAAGACAGACAGACAGATAGGTGAACACACATCTTTTTTTTAAGTCATGCAAAATTTGAATAAAGAATCAAATTTAATATTTTAGTTGTAAAAATGGTAAAAGTAAAACAATAACTTGAAATTATTTACAGTAAGTGCCATCAACATTAAGTTAATTCACCCAGAGTCCTGATAACAGGTAGAAAGCCTGGTGATCCAGCAATGCATCCAAGGCCTTTTGAAATAAAGTCCAACATTTACATCTATTCTTTCTCATTCCTGAAACTCTTTGGTTTCGTAGCCTCTTCGTATTGTTTTAATAGTTAATTCTTATGTTTAATGTGTATATATTTTTAAACCTTAGCTTCTCAACTAAATTATAAACTTGAAAATAAGGCTTATATTTCCAATGTTTTCTCATATTCTACACAGTATATTAACATATCTTAGTGCTTGAGCAACCTAGCATCATCAGCATCATCATCATCATTATTTTGAATTTTTTGAGACAGGATTTCTCTGTGTTTAGCCCTGGCTGTCCTGGAACTCACTCTGTAGACAAGTCTAGTCTCAAACTGACAGAAATCTGTCTGTTTCTGCCTCCCAAGTGCTGGAATTAAAGGCATGCACCACCACTTCCTGACCACTTAGTATTTTTCAATGATTTCATTTTAAATACTTTACTAATGCCTTAGGCTTGTATATATTTTCTTTAACCATTAAATCTTAAGAAATTTGGTCTATTCTGAAATGTGATTTCATCACATCCAAGAAATCAATTCCAAGGCAGGGGAGATAGCTCAATGGGTAAGGATACATTTTCATAAGGACCTGAGTTCCAATCTCCAGCACCCACGTTAAAGTTCAGGCATGGCTGCATGTGTTTGCAGTCCTGATTTGAGGAGTAGAAACCTGGAGATCCTGAGAGTTCACTGGGTAGCCAGTCTAGCTAAAATTGCAAGCCTCTGTTCCGTGAGAGACCCTGTTCAAGGCTGTAAGATGAAGTGCACCAGGGAAGACACTGTCTGGCCTCCACATATGCATACACAAGAACAGACTTGCACATTCACATGCATGTAGCATACACACACACACACACACACACACACACACATAAATGTGTTGGTAAAAATGATGTTGAACAAGGTAAAGCCATCTCTTAGTTTCTCCAGTTGAAGAGGCTTCATGAAGAGGCAGACATGGTAACTACAGAGAAATCCAGCAACATGAACTTGTTCCCCATGTCAGAGCTATTCAGGGGAGACTAAGAGAGTTTTATCTTTTTAAGTAGCAAAATTAAAACTTCCCTTTCTTCACTCAGTTTCCTTAAAATATCTTACTTACTGGGTACGGAAATCCCTAACTCTCAAAGGCATTTATCGTTTACACCCTTCCACAGCTGGACTGATTTTCCCCTTGAACTCCAAATGTGGAAAGTGCTGGCAGTTCTTCAGGAAAGTTTATCTCGTAAGCCTGAGGATAGTACCTTTTGGAGCAGGGTAGGGCAGGGGTAGGTCCTAAGCTTCCTTTTGCTGTCCAAGTACCTAATAGGATGCCAGCTATTTGAAAATGAACCTGATTTTTCTTATTCGTACTTTGAATTCCCTTATTTAGAAGCCTTTGGGGGCATGGCTCTTGTCCCTTGCATTAGTGGCAGACAGAACAAGTGTCTCCTGGGCAGAGACCACAGGTGTGTCCTGCCAACCCTCCCTCCTTTCTTTCTCCACAAAGGAAAGCCTAGCCGATCATCTGAACAGCCACTGAGAGAGCTGCTCTGGAGTGTAGCTCTATTCTGAAATACCTGGTATTCCCATTGCCTCCACCACCTGCTGACCAATGTCAGTTGAAGGCTCTGAGCTTTAATGGAATTGTCAGTTAGTAAAATCACATTGGTCCTTGTTAATCCTTAAAATGAGTTTAATAAGAACAAATCTCATAAAAATAGCACTCACTGACATGTCTGTGTCCTTCCAAATGCGTGTGATGATGATCTAACACGTCACCTGACTCTATGGTGCTTCTGATTACTTTATGCCCTATGTTATGGATGAAGTCTGTGCCCTGTCACATGTAGTAGATAGTAAATCTTTTGAGATCCATGTATGTATCTCCTGGCTCTTGATATTGTTCCTGGTTATTATGATGGCACCTGGCAATAAATATTTGTTCAATAAATAAAAACATTAAAATTGTTATTGATGGGGGTGGAGATATTGCTCAACCATTAAAAGTACACACTGCTTTTGTAGAGGACTGGACTCAGTTCCCATCCAGTGTGTTGGGCAGCTCACAAGTACCTTTTCAGGGATCTGTACTCACATGCACATACATATAGGCATACATGCATACACATAATTAAATAAAGTAAATCTTTAAAAATGTCACTGACAGGTAAATCATGTAAATGTGCATGCAAAATAGTAATCTCCAGACAGATATGTGGAATGGGTGGTGTGCGGAGATGTCAGTGAGTTCTGCTTTATATGTCCTTGGTGTGACCACAGGGCCACACAGTAGTTCTTCATTGAGGGTTTCTTCTTTATGGTTTAGAAGCTGAAGAGTTCAGGCTTGCTTCCTCTCTTGCTTTTAGTGTTTTTCAACATGATGTGCTAACTCTTCTGGCTTCAATGGCTCAGCAGGGATTACACTATAGTTTCAGGTCCTATTTTTGGTACCATTTCTCTTCCAAACACACATAATATCTGTCATTTTCCTGCCTACTATTGTTATGAATAGTTCATGCCATCTTGGCATTCAGTTACCCAGAAGCCTTAAGGGTTATCTGTATCAACATGTACCAGTTATTTTCCTTAGGTCAATTCTTCCCTTCAGTGTTTATCATCCAAGAAAACTTGAATTGTTTTACTAAAATTCTCTTTGGATCTACAGTCTGGAGGGATGGAAGGTGTGTGTCCTCCATCCAGATTACAGGAAGCTTTATTTCCATGGTTTATGCTTGTCTTCTTCTGCTAGATAAAAAAGAGATCTGTGTTATAAAACAAAAATCCAGCCAGAGCAGGGCTAGTTGATTGGGGTTTTCTGTAATCCAATAGAGCATGTTTAACAACTCAAGGGAGACCAGCTGTATACTGTAGTTCATGGCTCATGAAGAGACATACTATATTAATTTTTAAGCTGAGTCTCATAGGCTAAGTTATGTTATTTGGGTAATGCCTTTCCTGAATGAACTGTATTATTTGAGTTCCAGCAACATAAACCTACCATAGGAAGAGAATTATTGTATATGAGCAAGTTATTGAATTCTGACAGGATTTTCTTCACTGTTCAGTAGACTGGCTGGTGGATGAACAGTCTTGATGCTTGAGGGTAAAATAAATATTTTTATATGTCCAAGTGCACTCTTCACCTACTAACAAATGTGGATAGTGAGCATCAGGGGTCTCTCCTATACTGCAGTGTTCCACATTCATCCAGCAGAAACTCCAACTCCCTTTACACAGTGTAGACCTTTGCTCTCTGATGCCTGGCTCTGCGCCTGCCTCTTCTCACAGCCTTTCTAACTAAATTGGATTGCCTTCAGGGCATCAAATGTCCCCACTGGCCTATTTCCTCACAGGCTTTCTGCCTGGACTTTTACCTATCTTCTACATCTATGTCACCGTTAGCAGAGGTGAATGCTGAGTGCAAAAATAGGGCATGCATGGATTCTCTCCCTGAATCTTACAAGTCAGAATTACTATGATTATTCACATTTCAGAGATGAGAAAACAGAGTTTTGGTAAACTTAGGAGCCCTGAGCAGTTCCACACAGCTATTAAGTGGAAGCATAGAGAGGAAAAGCCAAGTGATCTTACCTTGTCCTGTGTTTCGTGTGTGTGTGTGTGTGTGTGTGTGTGTGTGTGTGTGTGTGTGTGTGTGTCCCAGCTCCATTCCCTAGCATGCTAACTAAACCTGGCAAACTTCTATGGTCATTTAGATAGCACTTGCTCCAGACAGCTCTCCGGGTGTCCAGGTGGCTTCATGCTCTGCTTATATGTCTTCATTCTGCACATTCTGTTTATCCACTTACAACAACACTTTGTCATTTACCCCTCTCCCTACCCTGAAACTTGTTTTCTTGTCTGTGTTTTCAACCGGCCTTGGAGGCCCCAGGGCAGACCCTGTATGTCCTTTTTGTTCTATACTCAACTGTTCCTAAGAAGCCAAGAGTTCGGTTGGTGCTTGGGGCCTTTAGAATGATAAAGTCTTCTCCTCAGTCCCTATCAGTGCTATGTCTCTGGAAACCCAGTGCAATTCTCTGCACAGGAAAAGATTAATCCTACTCACTGGTTTCAGATTCAAATAAGAATTAGCAACTTCTCCTTTTTTGGAGGAAATCCAAATTACGTGAGCAGACTGAGGCTTTCTTGTGGATAGTATGGCCCAGCCACAAGGATCAAAGCTATTGCTCAATCAGGCTTTTGCTCACTTCAGCTACCTCCTTTCCCCCATCAGATTGTCCTTGGTATTAAAGGACAAGCAGGAAGTGACTCGTCACTTTAGAGGAAATTCACTGATGGATTCTCCTTCCTCACTTGGCTTGTTTGCTAATATTACCCAATTCGGAAGTGGAAGACATTGGACGGTAGTTCATCTAACCCCTCTTCATTGAGAAAGAAAACTGAAGTTCCCCACTCCCTCAGGGGCACTCATCCACATCCACAGTGACTGGTCTAGTTGGGGCGGCAATCAATAATTTTTATTTAGATAGCAAATTTATTGAATACACTTTAAACATTACAAAATGTTTAAAAATAACATAATTTTTAAAAAATTTCATAGAATTCATTTTGGTCATATTCACACCCTCTTCTCCTTTAAGATCCAGCTACCCCGTCTCTACTCACCTGGTGTCAAGTCTGGAAATAGTCTGTCATCCCATAGCAGAAGTTCCAAGCACAGTTGTCTATTTATTATTATTATTAAACAAATTCCCTTTGCTAGCTAATACCCTACTGACAATTTTAATTCACTCACCCTCATGACCAAGTAGTCAGCTCTGAGGCTCCACCTTTCCATCTGTATTGTCTTATGATCAAGCTTCCAACATAAATTTCTAGGTGATATATCCTAGCCATAGAAGGAAGCTTTGGGATGGTAATTTTATTTTCATGTGAAGGTCTCATAACTTTATCGTGCACTGTTTAGAGTATATCTCTTTTTTCTTTGTGTAACAAAGACATACTTTGCTTTTCAAAAGATTAACACGTTATCAAGCTGATATGGTAAAGTAATGAAGAACAGTTCCTGGTTAAGTCTAAGTTATTCTGTAATGCTCAAATACCCCCTCTGAGTATTTCAGGTCATTTTTGCTGTCTGTGGGTACATATTTCTCTTTAAAAGAAAGTGGCATTGACTCTCATAGCTGTGTGTACCCTCCAAGATGTGATTGGTGTACATGGAGATTATGCAACTTTGGAAGCCTGTCTGAGTAAACTGGCTAGCATTAGTATGTCTGTGCAGTCAGCCTGACTGTGCCCCTAACCGCTACCCTAAACTCTTGACTACAACATTAATAGCAGACTTTAAAATTTAAGTCACATCACCAACATTACCTGAAAAGGTCTCTTTTTCCCAAAGTTGACATTGCCTAGAAATCTGGAGAAATTATTTATTGAGAAACATTTTGTTCACTATATTTTTATCATGTAATAATGGCAAACATTTGGGAGAACCAAATTTTTGTTTAGAATGGGATCAAACTGATACTCTCATTTGAAAGACAAATTTTAATTGTACAGTTTGATTGCAACAGGAATGGGATATTTCTTTAGTAATTCTCATGGTATTAAAGTTTCTTGGTTTAACAAACTTTTGAGGGCACTAGGACTTCATGTATGCTAAACATGCACGCTTACACTGAGCTACGTCTCTAGGCATGTCCAACAGATTTTTAATAACATCCAATGTCCCAAGAAAGCTTTCCTTATTTCTGATCTCTATTCAAAGACTAAATTCATCAACTCTTCAGAGCAAAGGCTCGAGTTACCTGGCTTGAGGCTAGGTGAATTCTATTCTGCTGTCCAGAACAGCCCCATTCAATCAGCAGCTTACCAGTCTATTTAATTAATATGTACCGGGTCTTCTTCAAGGCCATGCAGGGTCCCAGTTACGTGTTCTAGCTAATTTTACCCTTTTCTTCTTTGTATTGCATCCAGCTTCCCCTCAGCTCCTCCTTAGTCTCATGGGCTTACAACAAAAGTTCAGTAGGAGACTAGGCCTGGCATGATAAAGTTAAATAGGATAGCACAGAAAAGCTGGGGGTTGCAGGGCTCAAAGGTACCTCTGACCTTCAACAGAAAGGCAGAATAAAGTGGCTCCTGTTTTGCCTAG
The DNA here is from genome assembly GCA_004025045.1 of Sigmodon hispidus. Classification (NCBI taxonomy): domain Eukaryota; kingdom Metazoa; phylum Chordata; class Mammalia; order Rodentia; family Cricetidae; genus Sigmodon; species Sigmodon hispidus. The sequence continues at coordinate 29,216 of PVIH01013840.1, forward strand.
AGAAGTTTCCACAGTGAATATGTGAAGTTTATTCCATTTGTCATGACTGAACACCAGTCTTCTTCATATGAGAAACAATATCTAAGTGGAGTCACTACAGAAAGCACACATTTCCCAGTAAAGAGATGTGCTATCATCTTATTGATGCCAGAAAAGCCTGTTAGGGACTATTAATTTTATTGTTCATTTAGGCATGCATGGTTGCCACAGCAACAGTATTAGTTTCTCTAAGTCCTTTGTGCAGGGAGTGTCTGTTGAGAACCCTGAAAAGGTGTCACGCCTCCCTCTTTCCTGTTGCAGATTGGAACCCTTTTTTGCTCTCCTTATGAGCTACATATTTATTAAGAACATCCCCCAAGAAGACACTTCTGGAATCAGGCAAAGAAGAAATCTACAGGAAAATGAAGGCTTGCTTTTTTTTCCTGTGTGCTACCGCAGAAGAATGGATGGTTTGGGAATCAGAAGATAATTAAAAATCTTGGGTCAGCTGAAATGTGAATACCTCCTTGGCAAAGTTCACAGCCAATCTTTTATGCAGGCTAGCCAGGACACTGAGTGTCTTGATTAAAGCCAAAATTGTAAATTCTAGCTCAAACTCCCAGTGGCATACATACAGCGATAGGGTATAATTTCTTGCCAGTGATTTCATATTTCAAGATCTTCTTAAGAACAATATAGATTAAAAAAAATAAGGCTTTTAAAGAGATTCATTCTCTTTTATTTCTCTCAACACTTATCTAGGGGCTGATAAAGAATTAGATGTTTTTAAAGGCTTCCGTTGCTATGGATGGACAACTGTCCCTGATGGTATGAGTTCTTATTTTTCATCCTGTCCTACATTATTTCTGCTGTAGTTTATACAGTTGAACTACAGGAGAATTTATAGATAGATTTCATACTAGTTAGGGGAAAGCTGTGGGGCCTGGGCAAGATGTCTTTTTAAAAGGTTATTATATATTTATTTATATTTGGTTTTTCAAGACAGGGTTTCTCTGTGTATCTCTGGCTGTCCTGGAACTTGCTTTGTGGATCAGGATGGACTCAGATATTTGCCTGCCTCTGCCTCCCAAGTGCTGGTTTTATGGTTGTGAGCCTAGCCTTTAACGGCTGAGCCATCTCTCCAGCCCAAGTGCTGGTTTTAAAGGCATGCGCCACCAACACCTGGGCATGTATTTATTTTGTATGTGTGTACATGTGCGTGCGCGCTCACACATGTGAATGTCAAAGGATAACTTGAGGGAGTCAGTTCGTTCCTTCCACCATGTGGTCCCCAGGAATGGAACTCAGGTGGTCAGGTTCAGAGCAGGTGCCTGTCTAGCCAGCCCTAGGCTGTTTTTTGCATTGATTGAGAGGAGATACTATAAATGCTTGTAGAATCCTTAGTTGAAACTTACCATGTAAATGTTAGGGCACCTGAATGAGTGAGTTTATCAAAACATCATTACAGTTTCCTCCTCCTCTGTCATTACTCGAATCGCGCTGATGGAGAATAGAGTTTTGTATTCATTTTTGCAAAGAACTTACTCATTCCTCTTCAAAATTCTTACCTAATGATACCTATTGTTCAATCATAAGTAATACTTAACAGTAAAATCTTTTACTTGGAGTAAATTATCTTTGAGAAAGATTCAACTTGGGATTCTCTGTTGATCCAGAAATTGACATTTCTCCCTTCCTCAGTTTTAGGGAAGAAACTTCTGTGCCGAATTCCATCTTTAAACAGCCAGGCTAAGCCTCAGACATTTGAGTTTCTACAGGACAGTGAATACGGCACTGTGGCAAGCCTTGTGTGGATTCCTGGGGCTCGTTTCTCTAGGCTTCCCCATGTGCTGTGGTCTTTCGCTTACATCCCTGCATTCATCAACACTCAGCTTCCCCTTTCCTCTGATTTACTAGAATCATAAGATCATAGCAGCATAACAGTCTCATCTTGTCTGTTTCTGTCCTCAGAACTTGGCAGTACCTCACTATACTTTCACAGCACCTACTTTTAAAAGCTTGTTTACCTGGAGGTGTTGCTGGCTCCACACAGATAACAGTTTTGCTAATCCAAACTATCATACCAATGTGGTTTTAGCAAAAACAACTTTAATGTGAGTAAGCTGTTTTGTTTGTTTGTTTTTTACAGCTCTGATTTATTAAATTCATAGATATGAATTCTGCTAGTTCTCATTCTTCATCTATACAATGAGATAGAATTCTCTCAGAATTTCTTGTGACATCACCTGAGATGATGTATGGGATTTAGGAGGTACTGTAGGGATATGTGAGCTAGTGGCTATTCAATCCTGCCTGCTTGCTTTTGGAGTCTACATTAGTCTGGTAGTTTTCATGTGAGTTTCCCTGGACCAAACAATTTCACTACTAGAAACATGTTGCAGAAATATCCATACATATCATATAGTAACACATGTTAACTAACATTGTTATTAAAAAGCCTGAACAATATTAATTTTTCACTAGTAGGAAGAAAGTTAAATAAATATCCACATAGTGGGATACACCGACATTGATGCATTCTGCAATTAAATAGAAATAGCTTCAAGATATGGTGCATGAAAAATCATTTTATCAAATGGTATAGAATGTATGATCCCATTTATGTGGAATAAAACCCTACATAAATTTACCAAGCCATGATTGTGCATGAGAACACATTTGTCTTTAACTTAGTGATGTCCCATGTCATTGAGCTATGGAGATAGTTCTTACTGTAGTACAAAGACTAGAGATTACGAAATGAGTCTTGATGTTGGGACTGTTGCTTCAGTAGAAGAGTGTGTGTTTAGCATGCACAAGTTCCTGGGATCAGTTCCCCCGGCATGACACTTACTGTTGGGTGTTCATGGGCAAAGGACACCTCTTCTGTACTTCATTTTCCACTTTTAAAAGAGATTGGAAATTTTTTACCTAAAGTTGATCATTTTAAATTCATATACTCTAAATTCTAGAATGTGGTTTTACTCTGAAATCCAGGACAACATCAGATACTCTTGGGAAAACAGAGTATATAGCAGTTTAGTTATTTTGTGGGCTTTTTTTCTCAACTGAAACTCCCCGATTAGGGACCTTATGACAGCTTGTTCTTCAGCTACAGTAGCCACCAAAGTGTTAGGTTCCCAGAAGATCCTGAAGATATCTGTTTTAAAGGGTTAGATAATACCTTTGTTTTTCTCTGTTTTTTCTCTTTTTTGAATATAGTCTGGCTATGTAGCCCAGACTAGCCTTAGACTCACAATCCTCCTGCCTCAGCCTCCTTAGTGTTAGAATAACAGGTGTGTGCCATTCCACCGGGAGAGAATTCTTGTCTAATAACAACAGCAGCAGAAACAACTTGAATATTTCTATGAATTAAATTAACACAATGATAAATGACTTGCTAACCCAACAGTTGTTGGGTATCCATCAGAGACGGACAATGACTGTTACACAGTGAAGGATTATGTGAATATCTGAGTCCCCATCCTTTCAGTTTCAACTGGTACAGTTCTGTACTTGGCTTTGAATGGACTTGATGTCATTTGTAATCCTGCTATGAAGAACAGGTAAAAAATTGTGAGAAAAAGTCAGCAGGGACCAGAGAAGCTGATGGAGTGTGACATGCTCCAGGTGATGCTGAGGCCACAGGCAGACCTTGAACATCTTGTTCCCTGATCGAGAGATCCAGGATCATTGCTCTAGTTAACAGCAGGCCCAAAGCTTACGTAGCAGGCCCCGGGGCTCAGAATACTATGCTACTGCCACACTGCCCGAGTTGGAAGCTCACCCTCACCACCTAACAGCTGGTACTTTGGCAAAGTACCTTCTCTTTCTGATTCAGTTTTTCATCTATTAAATGGAATACTATAACCTTGTTTTATGGGTAAAAAGACATACATAGCACACTCACAGTATGTAGCATGCAGTTAACACACCTATGCATCCTCCATCCTCAAATAGTGACTATTATCAACTTAAAGTTAATCATATCAAGCTGTAGTTAATAATATATCACACAACACACACACACATACACATACACACACACACACACATTTTGAGACAGGATCTCACTATGCTGCCTGGAACTTACTGTATAAACCAAGCTGGCCTTAAAAATCACAGAGACCACCTGTCTCTGTCTTTTTAGTGCTGGGATTAAAGGGTTGAACTATCATGCCAGCCAATATTCCTAAAAATTGCTGAGTGGACTTTTAAGTGTTTTTACTGCAAAGATTAAAAGTATATGGTAAATATATATATTGATTAGATTTTGCCAACTTACTATGTATGTTTCAAAACAACAATATTGTATGTGGTTTATATACATATATATGTATATGTATATAAATCTAGTCAATTTAAAAATAAAATTAATCTTATAAAAAGATATGAAGCAGTTGGACCCCCAGAATGGAATTCAAATAAACCAAATAAATGTGGAAATGAGATGAAGGTGGATTTGGGGTAAATGAAGAGAATCTAGGCAAAGAGAAAGTACAATTGACACAAGTCAAAGACAAAAAGAGCCCTGAGATGATTGAATCAGAACTCACTAGTTCAGCCAGCCAGCCACCTATTCTGTGCACATTCACAGTAGACTCTGAGCTTTGAGTTTTCATTGCAAAAGCCCAAAGCCATGCTATTGGGTTTCACTCATGTCACGCTAAGGGATTCCTGCTCTAATGGATAGGGTGCTGATCTCTACCTAGCCTTGAATTTTTCTATTTCTAGAGAAATTGGTGTCCTGGGGACTTAGGCGGCTCCTCTGCACTCAAACCCTAGGAGCAGCCAGCCCCATCTTTTTTGGGCTGTGGGAAATGTGACATTAATTTTAAAGTATCTGTATCTAATTCTACACAATGCAAATAGTACTAAAATTTAATAAAGTCTACTTGTTTCCACATGAAGCAGTAGGTGCCTCGAGACTCCTCAAAGCACATTGTGGTAAACACAACCTAGGATAGGAAGCGTAGGAAGAAACATCTACCATTCAGTATGTGAGTACCAAGAATGGAACTATAAATCTGGTAGGATCTGGGAAAACCTATAGTCTGTTGAGGCAGAGTAACAAGTGTAAGAAGGTCCTCTACTCATACACCAGGAGGGCCAGTCTTCTGCAGGGCTTTCTCTTCAGTCAGTTTGCTCAGCTCATTATTTCTTGAACTTGGTTATCTGTGCTCTCATCAGGAAAGAGACAATCCTACCCTCCAGGGAGGTCAGAAGGATTGCAATGCTTTGCCTCATGCAAATGGACCCCAGGGAAGGAGCTTTCACTGCCCTGCTGTGCTTAGGATTGAGGTACCTTCAAAGGCCTGACAGCTAGTCAATTCTAAGTCAGACTCCTAGGGCAGAGGTACCACTATTTGCCTGAATTTATTTTCAAGTTTAGCAGCACATTCGCTGTTTCTTGTTTCTTACATGGATTTAATGCCCCTGGATAATATTTGTATTTGGTGGACCCAGTGAGAAGAATACATGATTTAAGGTCTGGTCCTTGACTAATTCACAGAGATCAGGTCCCTCTCTACAGAGAAGGAAGCAGGGCTCTGGAAATCCAGATGATGAACTAGTGTCAAGTAGCCAGTGATTCAAAGCATTGAACTAGACTCAAAGTTAGCAGTCTGTGGCCATAGTTTTACCACTATGCTAACACATTTTCCTAACAGTTAGAGAATCTGCTCAAGATCTCCTGAGTAAAGATCATACGATAGACATGTTAAGACCTTATACAGAACATGTTTGCACCCCTGAAAGAATATTTAGAGTTTGCAAATGTTTGCTCCCCATATTTTGTTGAATGTCTCTGCACAGCTGTGAATCTAGTTTGCTGTAGTGAATAAGCCTGGAGGTGATGTCAGATGGCTCCCTGAGGACTTAGACAAGAACTCCTCTTGGGTTTTATTTGGTGATAAAAATAATCTGTGGTGGTTTTGGTTTTCACTGTCTTACAAACTAGGGGAGTGAGCCAGAACTCCTCTGTCTCCTGCTTTTCTCTGTGGTCATTATCCATATTCCATTCAGACCACACTAAAGATCACTTGTTCTCGAATGCTCCCCGAGAGACTGTTCATGTGGTCATCTGTGGGGAGGGAAATGGAGAGGTGTACAGGCAAGCAGCACTGGCCAGAGTAATTCTTTTGAAAGCTTGTACACTTCCAATGTGAACTGGCCACTGGAAGACTGCCATATTTTCTATTTTAAGGTTTCAGTGTCCCTTAAGTCACCAAGCAAGTCCTTATGCTACTGTGTAGTGTGGCATGTACAAATGGAGATAAGGGGTTCTGGAATTGAAATGTCTGACTTCAAATCTTGGCTCTCTATATGCCAAATGTCTGATTATGGGTAAGTGACTAAATCTTATGTTTGCTTATTCTCTATAAAATGTGAATTTTTATCTAATTTACACAAGAACTAACTAAACAAAATTTAGAGACTAAGGAGAGACACTACATGGCATTCAGAAGCACTTACTAAATTCTGCCTGATAGTGTTAATATCTCCTGGTCATGGAGATCAACAGCATGGAGACATTAACTTGATGGGCTTGGAAGACACAGCATTGGTTCCAGAGTCTCACATGTCTGCACAGACTCGGAACAGTCACTTGATCCAAAATCATAGACTGTAAGACACAGAAGAAAGCATCTGACTCAACACCCTCACTCTACAAATGAAATTAGGGTTTGAGTGCAGAGGAGCCTCCTCTAAAGTCCCTGGGGCACCAGTGTCTAGCCAGGGTGAGCCAGCACCATTCTTTTGACTTCTAGCCCAGAGCTTCCCATCATTACTTTGGAGACAAAAACTATTGCCAAGAATTTTTAGTATTGCTGGAGACTTGAAGACTCTGAGACCTAGAAGAGAATGGTTCCCTCACATGCTCCCTTAGGACTCTGGCTGTGCAAAAGCAGCAGCCAATGGATTCCCATTTTTACAGATGATGTAAGTATCAGAAACATAATGGTGCATTTAAAATGCTACTACATAATGAGCTGCTGGTACAACTCAGTTGCACAGCATGTTTTTTGCATGCCTGAGGCCCTGGATTCTATCTCCAGCACTAAAAAAAGAAAAAAGTAAAGATTAAAGAAAAAATGCACACAGTAAGTCACCATATCAGTGGACAGCCTAACAGGAAAAGCTGGGTGATTTTTTAAAGTCTGACAATAGATTACTTTTTTTGGTCTGTTCTATTCTTGGCTCCTGCAAGGGAATTTAGAATGACAGAATGAAGTTAGGTCCATATAAACTCTCTCTCTCTCTCTATTTCTATCTTTCCCAATCTTAGATCCTCTCAGACACCTTCTTTACCATGTTTCCCTTCCAACTTCATGTCTTCTTCCTAATCTCTAGGCCCAGTCAGTCAGTGTTTTCTGTCTGGGCTTGAGTCTAAGGACCATCTAACCTGAGCATGTTCATCTCTCCAGGAACCACATTCTGAAAGAAAACCGACTTTCCCTGCTCCAATAGTCTCTAACTGCTAAAGCCTCTCAGCTAGGTGTGGCTTTATGTGCCCCTTCTGTATCTATGCTGGAAAGGTGACTGGCTTAACTGTGTGCCATAGTTGCTTTGAACTTACGAGTGCATTGCTTCTGTTTCAAAGCAGTCCACTCCAAACTCTGGCTCTTAGAACCCTTTCCTCTCTTCTGCAATGTTCTTTGTGCCACGTGGGGAGAAGATGTAATATAGATATCCCACTTACGACTGAGCACTCCAGTTGCTAACCTTGAGAGTGAACCTATCATACAACCTGTTGGCTGGACATGAAGTAAAGAGCTCAAGTGTCAACAAAAAAATGTTTCTTTCTCCCCTGAGTGCTTCATCCACAGGATCCATTGTGAGTCCTTGGCTAACACCTTTCTTTGTTTAAGGCATTCCAAAGCTTGTTGATGGCAATGTCTTTTTGGTTTGAAAACTCATTTCAGAAATTTGTGGGACACACTTTTGAAAGGAAAGCCAATTAAAATAAGTTTTGCTTAACCTTTTTCTGTTTGCAGAAACTGATGATCCTTGATGGGCAAGCAAAAACTACTAGGATACTTCTAAAATGTGAGTAACATAGAGGAATATAAAGAAGCAGGGTGAGTAACTGCTTCCTGGGTCCTCATTCACTCACTCCACCCAATCAGCAAAAGGAATTCTCCTGGCTTGGTTTCCTGCACTGTAGAAGGGAACCTAGTCGTGTTGTTTTGCCAAAACATAAAATTTCTGTAGCCTTCTTGCTGGGGCCATAGGCCTATTAAAATGTTTGCTAAAACAGTGGTCTGAGTGCCACTGAGGTCTATTTACCAGGCAAACTCAGTGTTTTTTTTCCGAAGATCAAATTCTCCACCACAAATGTTAGCCCCAAATTTGGGGTAAAAATGAGAAGAATGCAAGGATTAATCCTTGAGGGCCTTTCTGCCCCCATTCCTGTTTGCTTTTACATTTTTGTATTCCGGGAACAATAGGTGAGGCCTTCCGTGGCTAATTAAAACACATGCAAATTGGAATGTTCAGGCTAGCAATTAAAGCAAGGGACTTAATGTGCAATGCTTACTTTCTGGCTCCCAGACTGTGAGTTCAGGTTCTCTTCAAATTGCTCTTTTCTGTTTTTTGTTTCTTTTTCTCCTCCAACCACGAAAATTAAGGCAGCTTGCATTTACAATAGTGTCTTATGAAAGGACCAGGAGGGGAGGGGGAGGGGCTACAGGAGTTTTAGTAAATTCTGCTCTTTGATGCTTGCAAGTTGAGATTCATATTGAGAGGCCCAATGGATCTAAGCAGTATTCAGAACTAAAATTTAAGCCCCAACCTAGGGCCATTTTCAGAGGAAAAAAATGCCCGTGAGAAAGAAGTGCCTGTTTATTCTCCTCTCACACCTCAGCCTCTGTCTTATAATGAAATGTTACCTCTCTTTTTAGGTGAAGCTTGTGTGGTGAGCACGCCACATGAATGTGGTGCATCCACTCTTCTTTTGGCTGCTATCCACAAATTTATTTATAGCTGTTAATATTGGCCTTAGGCTTTGTGCAATTCATTTATTGTGGGTAAAAAGAGGTAGGAGAAAAAGGTTCCAGGAATTCATTGTGTCCTGTACATCCATGGATATATTTTAAAAGCTCCTTGTTTGAAATACCTGTGAGATCTGTGATTAAGGGTGACTGAAGATCTGAAATCTGGTCATCTCATTCTATTTGTGGACCTCAGATCATAGTTTCAGGACCTAGAGCAACAAGATGCTTTGAAATGTAATAAATTTCAAAATACAAGGATAGCTTCTTTCAAGAGTTACTTTTCTACTAAAATCTCAACATAAAATCCTTTTGCTTCTACTTTGGAGTCCTTAGGTCATAGAGGTTTACTTCAAGCCATGTCTCAGCAGCTCCCATCATTTCTTGTGCATTGTGTTTGTGATGTCATGAGTGGTTACCATGGAGACAATTATTATAATGTGGGATATGTGGGAATTCAGGTATGGAGAAACTCAGCCTTAAGAGATGGAATTTTTGAGAAAAGAGACAATTTCTCTTTTATTTAACCTCCTTGGTAACAAAAAGGTGAAATAAAAAAAGACATAAATACTAAAACTGAAAACTAGTTTTGAACACAATGGTTTTTTATGCTTTGCATAACATATTGGAAAGTCTTTCATTTGTTTGTTTTTTAAAATTACATTTTGGTCACATATCTTGTATGGATGTTAAAAATAAATTTTATGTTCTTTCTTGAAAAAAAAAAACAAACAAATATGGCTGATAGCAGACTAATACTGCAGTGTATCACATCCAAAGGCAATATTATATGAAGCTCAAGGACATCAGGGAAATCTTTTGAGTGCTGCCTTAGGAGGCTCAAGGTGATATGTTTTTGCTCGGTTCTGGGAGGGTGGGGAGAGGCTTCTACAATCTGCAAAACACTACAAAAATAATATACAAGCAAGCAAGCAGTGCAGCCTGCCTGGCTTGCTGCTGGCATTTGACAAGCTCCGGGAAATGAGACTGTAGAACGCCTCAGGGAATTTTCTCCCCTTCATGTTGATGAAGTACTGTACATTTACTTCTTGGGACTAAGGGTGGTGGAGGTGAGGACTTCAATGCTGCTGAGCAAGTGTTTTAAGGAAATGATCCCAAATCCCCAGCCTCTGACTGGGAATAATCAATGTCATTACTGCTTGTTTGGGAGCCTTGTCTTTTCTTGGAAAGGACCCAGGGCTGGCAGACAAAAGTCTTCAGTGTAGTAGCTGGTGACAGAGGGACTCTGTGAAACAAGCAGGCTGAGTGCCCTTGAGCCCTGGATTCTGCATGAGCGATCTGGGTTCAAGTCACAGCGTTGCCATTGTGGATTTTCTTCAATCCTCAGTAAAGCTCTTAACTGCTGTGCTTTCTCATCTAATGAATGGAATGAGACTGTTATAATAGCAAATCCGAGAATAAAGAAGAAAAATGTCTGGATTATATACAGTAGGCAGGTTACACACATAAAGAGTTAGACCTTATTAACTGACGTTCCCTGGCAGCAGCGACGTTTAGTTTTTGTCTGTTTTCTTCCTTGTTGTTTCATGGGACTCCTGTGGATATACTGAGTACATCTCACAACCTCTTTGGTGAGATCTGATACTGGCAACTAGCTTACCATGGAAAAGAAGGCACTGTTCCTAGGGAGTGCTCAGTTTCCACAAGGTCAAGTGTAAATTTTCTCAGCCTGGGGCTTGGGGTCTTCCCTCATGCTCCTCAGCTAAGCATTCAGTTCCTCATTTGATCACTGTTGCCTTCTTCAAACCTGACCATCGTATGTGCCTCTGCCTTCCTTGTGGCTGTTTCTTCCTGTTCTTTACTTACCCAACCAATTCTATCTATTCCCTGCATCAGTTAGCTGTGTGGATCCTTCCCTGAGAAAGCCACTAGTTAATGGGGTCACATATGCACTGCACAAGGACACTGTCCAAGAAGAAAGACAAGATTTTAAATCCAGCTAAGTCATATGTTCTGCTGAGGGGCTGTGTGCATAGAGGAAAGTACCTTTCCCTAATTATAAACAAACAATGGGAGAGTGAGGTGGCTCTCTATGCATTGATGCAATTGCTATCTATTCTTCCTCTGTGTTTTTGGGAAATTGTAAGAATCTTGTGGATTTAGCCTTTGATAATATTAGTAGACAGTTCACACAAACTAAAGCATAACTATTTTAAATCAGCAAGAGATTGCAATAGATGCTCTGAGGACAGTCACTCTTCACCTTCAGTCCTTTGCACCCAGGGGGTCTTTAACAGCAGAGAGATGCATCCTTTGCTGATCTACGATTCCTCAATCATCAACAGTGAGAACACATCAATGCCATTTCTTTTTTAAAGCCCTTGGTGGCTACCTAGGCTTCTTAGCTGGAAGGAGTGCTGAGGGTATACCGGTGAATGACTCTCAGACGGAAGAGGCTTGATTTTGGTTGAGGGCTGTAGAATATGGGCTTGTATTCTTACCATTTCTAGAGCCTCAGAACACTGGGACTTTGTGGTAGATCAGAAAAATAGGCCTGGAAATTGTTCAAAGGCAAGGTTGTAGTCTGTGTGTAAAGGACGTCAGGAAGAAAGCCATATGTCTCTGACTCAAGTGTTGCAGGATCATCAATGGGGAAGACAATGGCCATAATGGCTCTAAGAAGCATTAGTGGAGCAAGAAGAGCTGGTCCAGAGAGAGCTGTGAGGTCACTACGAGGCCTCAGACATCTGCTCTCCCTATCAGAGGCAGACACAGATGGCATGCTGGAGAGAGAAGCGACTTCCACTGGTGATGTGGAGTAGTCTAGCTCATGTGTCTGCCGAGATCCACGTTCAGCTGCTGAATACACATCTCCATCTCAAACCCATCCATCAACCTGGAAGCCTCGAAAGCTTTCTACACCCATTCTATCTCAAACAGATATCAGGACTTTTGCACATAAATCTGACTATCTAATGATGTCCCATCTTTCCAGATGGTACTTCCTAATCTGGCTTGGTAAACTCTAGTTTGGTAAATTGATTTTCTTGGCTCACTCTCCATTCCCAATTCTCGGGTCAAATTTACATTTGCATCTCTTTCCTGGAACGGATGCAGTTCCCTCTTCAGTGGACCTCTGTGTCCTCCGCTGGCTCTTTAGGCCCTTACCTTTCCTTATAACAGCTGGTATGATTGTTTCAAACTGTAATTGTAAGATATGCTTCCATGGCCAGTTTCCCCAAACCTCTCAATGCTTTCCTGTTTCCCTTAGGATTGAAACATAAGTCCTTAACAGACTCTAAGGCCTCTCAAGGTCTGGTCCCTAGTAACTTCCCCAGCTCCCTGCAGGATCCACTCCTCCAACGACTGAGTATTGAGTGGCTCCTACTCCCTGTCAAGCCCAGGCCAGAAAGTTTCCTCAGCTTGGTAGCTTGGTGCGTTTTATTGTGGCTACCACCCCTCCCTACAGCCATCTTTGCCTAATTCATCACTTCTAATTTTTCAGATATTAGCTCAAATTATAACTTCTCTTCTTGTTCAGCCTTCTGCTTTGTACATATGTCAAAGTACACTTCCGGATTGAATATCATGGCTTATATAAACACATCATATATTTCTTTTGTGTCTATCTGATGGATGGCTTTTCTTGAAAGATCGTAAGCTCCAAGATGCTGGCTGAGCTTGCCCTCCAATACATTTCCATGGCAATTTCAGTGCCTGATACACTGTAGGCTAAGTTAAACCTACATAGAGTGAATAGATGCATGAAATCTGTTCTGGAACAAAAAGCCATACACCATGGTGGTACAGGGTAGGCAACTGGGAGGAAGAAACCAGAGGTGAAGTTGGAAATTAACGTGCGGCTGAGTTAGCACCCTCTAGGGACAGATGCACTGTGCAGCCTTTAATGACAAGGACTGGACCAGCCAAGAGCTAGGTTCTAGAGCAATAGCTCTGAGAAGGGTATGTTGAGGTGTGGAGGAAAAAGGGTCTTGGGAGTGTGGACATATGGCAGGGGCCTCTGATGAACATAACGTGAACTGAGGGTATAGGGGAGAAATGGAGAGGTTGGATGGATGAATGCAGTTAGTATTTTTCTTCCTTTAGGAAAAGCACAAATTTTATCAATGGACATTGTAGTTTTAAGATTTTTCAGCCTGCCTGACCCAAACAATGGGCATGGGGAAGAGTGTGAGGTCAGAGTGAATGCTGTGATGTAACCATGAATCTGGCCCCCCAACTCCCAGGGAGAAGGTTAGTGGAAACTTGGAAAGTATGTAAGTTTGAGCTGCTACAAGGTAACACAAACCAGGTGACTTATGAATAGCAGAAATGCGTCTTTCACAGTTTTAGAGGCTGGCTATTCTGAGATCATGGAGTTAGCATGATGGAGTTCTGTGAAGACAGTGGAATCGCTGTACCCTTGTAGAGCAGAGGCTAGCTCTTGGGCCTCCTTCTAAGAATATTAAGCTCATCCATGAGACCCTACTTCTGTGCTGTGCCTCCTAAAGGCCTTACCTCCAAATCACACTGAGGGCTAGATTTCAGTGGGTGATACTAAGGCCTGCTGTCCTGAGCACAAAGATGGAGGGCTGTTGGGTGAGTTCTTTTGAACTGGATATTTTTTTCTTTGTTAAGTGGCTTGGTCTGAAATAGGCATGACATCCTGTCTTAACAGAGACATCTCGAGTGTCCTATAGAAAATAGGGTATGGAGGGAGGATAGTGTGGAGGGCAAACGTAAAATGAGTAAACAAAGATAATTATGTCACCTTGGGCTTAGGGGTACATCTTATTTTGCTGTTCTTTGATTCTTACAGTCTGAGTCACAAATATAACTCCAGGGTGATACAGTGGTGGGATGCATTCACTATATAACTGGAACTGACTAAACTTTAGCCTTTTGCAGTTTTTCCAAAGTTGATGTAATATCCTTTTCTAGAATGCCACTGTGTTGTTAGTGTTATGGCTAATACATCTTATGTCATATGATATTTAGAGACTGCAAGTAGGGAAGCTGTATTGTGTTGCCCAGTCCCAGTCAGCACTGTTCATATAAGTAGTGGAGTTCCCTGGAGTTGTGCAAGTTGGCAGCCCAGCCCATAAAGTGAGCAAGACAGGAGCATGCCTCATTTTGCTGCTTCATAATGATGAAAAGCCTTGTTCAACATCACGTGACTAGTAAGTGCTGGTATTGCATCCAGGGCCCAGCTTCTGAATCTAAATCCCATCTTAACTGTGCTGCAGTCCTGGCTGTTCAGTGATTGAGTAAATAAGTGAGCAGGGTTGAGGCAAAGCTTCCATTTAGGCTCTAAATGGCACACATGGCAGTGATTTATTCTGAAGTCTCTGAGTCCCATCAGCAGAAATCAGCAGCCTGAATCTCTAGTTCATCTGCCTGCCAGGATCAGCTCCAGATGATATGGCCTTGGATGTTTTTCTCCTACTTCCTAATTCCCTTGCCTCCTCCGGGCTTATGCCTCCCCTGACTGTCCCATTCTATTAGGTCCTCTTTTTCAGCCACTACTAGGTCATTATATTCTATAAGGTGTTCATTAATAAACTATAATGCATTTTATAAGAATAAAAGGTATCATACAATATATGCTATAAATGATAAAAGAAAATAAATCAATCAATAGCTCAAGTAGAATTCTTGCCTGGGTTGGTAAACTAAAACTGGGTTTTTTTAACATGGAGACCCAGAAAGAGCCTTAGGAATAACAGTGTGCATATGAGGGGATAGTGGGCCCTAAGAGTTAGTGGAATTGTTAGGGGCTGGAAACTATGATTTTTCTGTGATAATATGTTTCCACTAGCCATTTAAGTTAGAGTTTTTCCTAACAGCCCTTTTCATCTCAATAGCCCTACATTTAGACCACATAAGTCCTATTATTTGGGGGAAGGAAGGAGAGCAGTGTCAAAGGGCAGAGGGCGTTGTACAGCAGTATCCTGGACCCTGATGTGATCCTGGGTCACTGCTTTTAGATGTCATTATGAAATGCAGTCTGCACAGAGCTCAGCGCCTCTTCCCATCAGACTAATGCACCTGGGGTGGAGGGTGGGGCAGTGGCTGGCTGCCTGGCAATCTCTCAGAGCCCAGGAAAGGGATTATGCTAGCTCAGTGGGCCTCATCACCATAATAAAATGGAAGTGATGCTTAGCAACTCATCAAGACCTCCCCATTTAGGCGATTACCCAGTTTCCAATCCCATTTCTAGAGAAAAGAGGATTGCCAGACACTTCCTCCACCCCCTTCATCACCCTACTCAGGCAAAGCTATGTTTGCTGGTGGCTTCAGGAGACACAGTTTGGAGGTAAGCACACTATAGGCTAGGAGTTTTGTCATGTTTCCAGAGCTAGTGGGCCACAGCAGGTTAGCCATCCTCTGAGAGGTAAGAGCAGAGGAGAAACAGTCCAGCAGGAACCTGGAACAGCTGGCTGATGTCGCAGGAAACTCAGGTGTCTGGCTGGCCTTCCTGTCACTCTTTCTCTCCTCTGTGTTCTCTCAGGTGTTACTAAAATAAGCCTTGCAACCCTTTTGAGCTGTGCTGAGCTAAAGCCAGCTTCTGCCTCATCTTTGTGGACTCCAACCTATAAATCAGCCTCCCCTAATTGCAACAAGACAGGAGAAGATGCCCCTGAGCAGGAGGGATTCACATGCCACACTTCTTGTGCAGGCTAGCCTTTGGGGGGGTCTGTTTTACAGACCTCTGATGCTCACTTAGTCCAGACTTCTAATTAGCTTGGAGTTGTTTTCTAACACTCTAACAGATTGCCAAGGGGAAGAGAGGCAAGGAGAGAGTGCTGGAAGAGACCAAGAGGTGACATTTGCCGGACAAGTGTGAGTGTGATTTTACTCCTAGGAAGATATTGGATGGTTCCTGGACCTCCTTTAGAGCTATAGTCAGGGTATTTAGTTTAACAGTGAAAACCAGGACCAGAGAGGAAGGGAGGACGCCTTAGTGGCTCCTTTTACAACTCATCCCACAGAATTCCCTCTAGCAGGGAGCTTCCTCCTGTTGGGGGAAGGCCCTGAGTTTGGGTGCTTAGGAGCACTTGCTTGCCTTTTGTGGAGTCCTCTGTTCTTTGCCAGCCAGTATGAATTCTCATGGCTGTTTCTAGGAAGAGTTTTGTGAAATATGGAAATGTAATAGATAGATAGACAGTCTTGCGTTCAGAACCTAGCAACCCCTAAGCTAGCTGGAGGGTTCTAGTGCAGTCATTGAGCCTCAGTTTCCTTGCTTGCCCATTGACATTGGATGATATTTATTACATTCCTTTTTGGCTATGAGCCTCTTTGCTGGACTAAATGTTTTCAGGGTGAATTTCTTTCCAGGTAGGATAACTATTATACCCAGTAAAGTGTGTATTTCAGATCAACTGTGGATACTTTTTTTTAGTACAATTATGCTTCAGATATTTCATGGGATTCACTTACATTAAAAAACAATAAACTTTTTTTTTTCCAAGATAGAATTTCTCTGAGTAGCCTGGGCTGTCTCAGAACTAGCTCTGTAAATCAGACTGATCTCAAACTCATAAAGATCCACCTGACTCTGTCTCTTGAGTGCTGGGATTAAAGGCATGTGCCACCACTACCCTTAAAATAAACTTTTAATTCTTAAGTTCATTGTAAATTTACAGGAAAGCATCAAGGTGATATGATGAGTTACCATACTTCCACACCCAGTTTTTCTTATCACTAGCTTGCATTTGCCACTATTAATGAATCAATATTGAGATAGTATCATTTCACCGTTGGCTAGATTTCTATAGTTTCTTCCAATATCACTTTCTGTTCTGGATTGCAGCTAGGACCCCACATTACAATTGTCATGTCTTCTTAGGCTCTTCTTGGCTGTGACAGTGTCTCAGATGCTTCTTGTTTTTGATGACCACAGCAGTTTTGCAGTGTACTGGTCAAGATGCTTTCTTTGTAGAGTGGCCTTTACTTTGTGTGTGTTTGATGTTTTTCTCTTGAATAGGTTGGGGCTAATCTTATTCTCATCTTATCTTTATTAAGGGTAGATATTGCTCATATGACTGGTCATTTCCCATGCTGATCATGATTGTGTGGTGTGGACAGTTTATCAGATCCAACTTCCACCTGTTTGATCTTGCTGTGTTGGGTGATTCTATTCCAGGTATCACTCACTTTTGAGTAGGCCCCCGTTCCCTGCTGCAGTCTTTATCCTGTTCTCAAGTGCTGACAGTTCCTCTGATGAACTGCTATTCTCTGGCTCTCTGCCGCTAGTCCCTCACACCTCTTCTTTCTTCTTTCCTATTGTTTCATGCCTCTGAGTCCCATCTACAACCTCTCCTTCACCTGGTTTATTTCTCAGTCATGTGTTCATATTCTGTTTACACCCAACTTTCTTTGGGAAGATTCTCTTCATCTTATTCTGTCAAGACCAGGTGGTGGCCCCAGTCTGGTGGTCCTTACCATTTTGTGGTTGTGCTCTGTTAACTATCTTTATAATTCCAATCCACATGTGATATCTTAAAGTGGAACTTAGAACTTTGAATGAGTGGATGATTGTGCCAGATTATCCAGGTTAAACGTCTAGGGTGGCGGCTGCTTATAAACAACACTTGCTCAGCAAATGCTTACCTTTCAAAGCAGGAAAACATTCTTCCCTAGATCTGAGCAACTACACTAAATTTGTACTTGTTTGACACCCTCGTGGTATACATGTTCCTTCTTGGAAGTAGGATTCTGGAGCAATGATCTCCTGGGATTCTCTGAGAGCTCCAGTATCAAGAGTATCAAGGAAGCCAGAGGGAACAGAGATGTGGGCTTTTCTTGGTCAGTTTGAAACTATAAAGGAATCCTTACACCAGTAGGGAAACTTAAAATTATAAGCTCTTTGGTTGAAATTTCCATTATTACCTCTTGATCATTGTTACTTAGTGAAACAGGCCTACCTTTTATGTGCAGCCTAATGTTAATGATATTTGACATATTGCTGTGGTCTTTGGTAACAGTTATACTTATGTATGGGTTGATGTGTATATTATTATTATTCTTACTTTGCTTTTACAGGCAAGCTGTGACCTGATCTTGTAGACTCAAAGGGAGGAGACTCCTCAGACAATGGTTCCAGGAAATTCTGATGTATCTTAGCTGTTAGATGCTTGCTTAAGCTGTCTCAGGTGATGCTCACATCACCTGTAATTCTCTCAGTAAACTGCAAGACAGACATCATTTCCGCATTACAAGTGAGGAAAAGACAGTGTGGAATATTAAGAAATTTGCCCAAGTTTTATTGTGTCATGTTTGGTTCTAGGGCTGTGGACATGCTCTGGGTACGGTCACCTCTTGTATGTTAGAAAGTTCTACAATATATGGCAACAAATACAGAGACCCACAGCAAGACATTATGCAGAGACAGAAAGACCATGAAACACATAGCTCTAAATGAGATGTCGCCATCAAATCCCTCCCTCAGAGCCCAGGGAACCCCACAGAAGTGGGGCAGGAGTGGGTAGACAGAGGGGTGGAGAACAGCAGAAGAACAAAAGCCTCTCCAATAATGGAGCAGAGCAAACTCACAGACAATGAAGCAGCTTGCACAGAGCCTGTAGGATCTGCTCCAGGTCCTCTGCACATATGCCGTAGTCTTCAGTTTAGTCTATGGGACTAAAGGAGCGGGTCTCTGATCTTTGTGCCTTCTCTTGGGGCTCTTTTATTTTTCTGTTGACTTATCTCGCTCAACTTTTGTATGGTGGTTTTTGTTTTATCTTATGTTTTATTTTGTTAAAAAAAAGAAAGAAAATTGTCAATTCAAAATTTGAATGCTTAATAAAATAAAAGACATTCTGCCATTTAGAGATTTTCTTATAGGCTCATCAGAATGGTTTTGGACCCACACTTCTCTCTGTGTTCCCACCTCACATCACTACAGCAGACTCCTTTAAGTCCATGTCGTACACCTTCAGGAAGCTTTTTGAATCCCTAGCCTCAGAACCCCAGTCCTGAGGTCACCCTCATGCTGCTATTGCCTGTTGCAGGATTTACAAATACACCTTTTCAGGCTCACTCATGCTCATGTCTAAGATCCTATACTGTATTCCATTCCTGCATCAGACTCCACCTATATTAACTACAATAGTCTTTTGCATGGCCATCTACAGACTGTGGACATTTCTACATCAGGATGCTGAATCTCTTCTTAGAATCCAGACACCTTTTCTCTGTGCTTCTGGGTCCTCCATGACCTGCACTGACTTGTTACTTATCCACTTTCTCCTTCTCAGATCTACATACAGCTATATAAGACATGACTTCAGGCTTATGTGAGGGCACAGGTGTTCCTTGTATTTCTAATTTAGTTTTCCCTGTCTGGATTGCAACCTTCCAAGGATCGGAAAATTATTTAGTAGAAAATTAACTTACTCAGTGTATAACTTACATACAGTAGAATGTACCTGGTTTAAGTGCTGTTCAATGAGTTTTTGACAAATTGAGAAGTTTTGATATTAGATCTTAAGGGTTTGATAGAATTCTATGAAGAATCCATCTGGTCCTGGGTTTTTCTGTGTGGGGAGACTTAATTATAGCTTTGATCTTGTGCTAGTAATGGGGTTGCCTAGGTTATTTAGATATTCTCTCTTTTGTTTTGGTAAATCACCAAAACAAACTGCACGCACTTAAAATTTATTCACTTTTTTTTAGATTTTCCAGCTTTTTGGAGTGTGAGCTTTTGAAGTATTTTCCACAATTCTCTGGATTGTCCTGGAGTCTGTTGTTACAATTACATTTCTAATTTTGTTTTTTAGCTTTTTCCCTTTTGTTTTCTCAGTTCAACCCTAACTTTTAAAAAGAACTAACACTTTAATTTTGTGTGCTGTTTTCTTCTTTCCCATTTTTAAGTATCTCTTACCATTCCTGATTTGGAATTGGCTTCTTGCCTTTTTAGAGAAATGCATCATTAGGTTGTTTATTAAAATCATTCTATTTTTTAAATATGAAAACTTATAGCTATAAATTTCTTCTTAGGACACCCCTAGCTTGTTTCAGAGGGTTGGGTAGATTTGTTATCATTTATTTGACTCCAAGGTTTTCCTTTCTGATTTCTTTAATAATTCACAATTTTCATAGTATCTATAGTTTTTCTTGCTGTTGGTTTTTAAAAAATTCTACTTCTATATGATAGGATACAAGAAATTGCCTCTTTTTTGTATTTATTAAGGCCTGATTTCTAACAGATGATATGAAGAGTTTTGGAGAGGTTTCAATTGCGGTTGATAAGAGTGTGTATTCTTTATTTGTTGGGTAGACTATTAGTATAGATCTGTCAACTCTACTCATTTATGTGTATTCTATCTCTGAAGCTTCTGTGCTTATTTTTAGTTTGAAAGACCTATCTACATGTGAGAGTGAGGTATAGAAATCTCCCTGTTTTAGGGTTTAATTTGTATTTTCTTAATAATTAAAAATGTTGAGCATCCTTGATAAGGTGTCCATTATTGACTATTCACATATTTTCTTTTTTAAAGTATATACTTAAATATATATCTGTTTGAACTTATTGATGATTTGTTTTGAAAATTTTAAGTTATGAGTTCCTTTTATATTTTTTGAGTAAGTCTTGCCAGACATACATATTGTTTTTTCTCCCAGATTATCTTTTTACTACTTTAATTATGTCTGTGAAGATGATGAATTTTTAATTTTGATACAATTTAATTTATTGATTGTAGTCATTTAAAACTGGCTAACATGTTTTTGAACCTGTAAAGTTTTAATCTTAACCAATGTTTTGTTAATGTTTTCTCTAAAAGTGTAAATTTTTTCTTTGGCTGTATACCCAGCACATGGTTTCTCTTGTTGAATGTTTTATGTGCACTTGAAAAGAATGTGTATTTTGTACCCAGTGAGTGAATGCCACTTAGGTCCAGTTGGTTGACAGTGATGTTCAAACCATCTATATTTTCATTGATTTTTCTGTCTTCTTGTCTTATGAATTATTGAGAGGATTGTTGAAAACTCCAACTTTAATTTAAACGTATCTGTTTCTTCTCTCATTCTTGTCTGTTTTCATTTCATGTGTTTTGAAGCTCTGATATTAGATGAATGCTCATTTAGGCTTGTTACACCTTCTGCCTTGTTGAGCCAGTTTTTTATGGCAATAGCAAGTCTCTGTTTCTCATAGTCTCCTACTTTACAGCTTACACAGTATGGATCCAACTCCTCCAGCAGCAGGGTCTGCACAGTGCACCATTTCTTCACAATTTTATCTTTAAACTACGGATGATTTAATGTATAAAGTGAAGTCCTTCAAGTATACAGAAAGTTTTTCTGTCCAGTCTGACAATGTCTGCATTATAATCTATATGCTTTTTTGCATGCATGCAACACAGTTACTGAAATTATTTGTCATTTTGACACTTGTCTCATTTTATTCTTTTCCTCTACTTTTGTCTTTCCTTTCTTCCTTTTTCTTTCCTTCTTCTTTCTCCTCCTCCCTCTTTTCTCTTTCTGTTCTTCTCTCCCTCCTCTGAGACAGGGGCTGTCTGAGTAGCACTGACTGTCATGGAACTCACTAATTACACCAGGCTGGCTTCATACTCTGATTGAGCACTTCTGTCTCCTCAGTGCTGAGATTGAAAACATGTGCCATCATACCCAGCTTCTGCCTTTCCTTAATGAACTTTTGCATTTTATTTATTTTATTCTACTTATGATATCTTTTATAACTTATTACTATTATTTTTCTGTGTATATAGTTGTAATTGTACTATGTATCTTTAACTGTCAAGTTCAACTCACAAAAGTATATTGCCTCTCATGTTATGTAAAGCCCTTAAAACAATATACTTTCATTTCCCTCTTCTATGTTCCATGATACTGTTTTGATATATTTCTTTTTCACGTATATTGTGAGCCCCACAAAACATTGTTGGCATGTTTGCTTTGTTCAATTATCTTGTAAAGAATTTTTTTTTGGTGAGGAAAATATATATTCATTTATTCTTTGTCATTTCCTACATTGTTTACTGTTCAACATAGACCTAACTTTTTCTTCTCTTTTTATCGAAAATAAATTGTTTTCTTACATAATATATCCTGACTACAGTTTTTCCTCTCTGTACTCCTGAGGGTTCCTCTCCGTTCTTCCCACCAACTGGACCCACTTCCTCTCTGTCTCTCATCAGGAAACAACAGGCTTCTTTAAGAGATAATAGTAAACTATTAAAAATAAAATATGGTAAAAGAAAACAAGAACTATTATATCAAAGTTGGAAAAGACAAACCAACAAAGGGAAAAGACCCCTAGAAAATGCACGAGAATCAGAGACCTATTTGTTTAGGCTCTCAGTTTCTCTGTCCTATCCGGGTGATCCTGCAGCCATTTAATCCCAAATACTCACACAAAGGCTTATATTAATTATAAACTGTTTGGCCTATGGCTCAGGCTTATTACTTGATTACATGTACTTTTAAAGTAACCCGTGATTCTTCTCCACATTTAGCCACATGCCTTAGTAACTTTTCTCAGTGCAGCATTCTCATTCTGCTTCCTGTGCATCTCTCTGGCATCTGTTTTCTGCTCTTCCACTTCCCAGAATTCTCCTTGTCTAGTTGCTCTGCCTGTACTTCTAGTCTGCCTAGCCTCTAGCCAGTCAGGGTTTTATTAAGCCAATATTTATAGTGACAAATATTTACAGTGCACAAAAGCATAGTCTCCTGCAGGAATACTGTAAAATCTGAGGCCATAATGAATAGGCAGAGGACCAGGTGCAAAGCTATGCAGGCCCTGTGCATGCTTCTTCAGTCTCTATGAGTTCATATGAGCTTTGATAATGTTGATTTAGAGGGCCTTGTTTTCTTGGTTTCCCCCATGTCCTCTGGCTCTGTAACTCTTTCTGCCCCCCCTACTTGAGGATTCCCTGAGTTCTGAGGGGAGAGGTTTGATGAAGTTATCCCATTAAATTTAGGGCTAAGTGTTCCAAAGACCTGATGTTTTATTTGGAATTACCTTCCTTTGGCTTGAAAACATTCAGCTCATATTATTTAATGCAATGGTTGGCTGGCAGTGATTCATGATTGTGATTTTTATTCCTGAATGACATTTTCATTATATTCTGAAGTTTTATTAACACTTTTTTCTTTCAAGGTTAAACAATGTCACTACATTGTCTTTTCACTTATATTCTTTAGAGTATTTTATCTTTTCTTAGCTGCTGCTTTGAAGTTTTTCAGCTTCTGGTAACTCATTTATGTCATATGTTGGTGTTATGTTGTATGTTATATCATATGTTGATATTATATTGTGTGTTGATGTATGTTGTGAGTTGATGTGGTTATCTTTTTATTTAACTTCCTTAATGTTGACTGAACTGGTGTTGTGGGTTATTCATCAGAGAAGACTTCTCAGACATGAATTTAAGCCAATAGAAAGCCTTTATTAGCTGGCCAGTGACTACACTGAGTATTCAGGATTCTGAACACTCAGTATAGCCTTGAACTTTTTTTGGGTGAATTTTTATACACAAATACAATGTTCTGGGTTGACACACTTCAGTTAATAAGAACAGTTAGCCAGAAGTGGAAATATACAAGCCACAATGCAAGGTTAGTACATTTAGAAACTACTAGAGATATGACCTTTGATGGACTAGGTCTTTAAGTTGTTTTAGTTTTGGCAGGTGGTGCTGTCCACATGCTGAGTTTTACAGCTTGAATGGTGCTTCCATCATGGAGTCAGTTTCACTAAAATCTTAGGGCTTACTAAGTCTGAGGCCTTGTTCCACTAGGATCTGTAAATATGTAGCATTTAAGTATGTAAAATTTTCAGCCATTATTTCTTCAAAAATCTATTTCCTCCCTATCTCCTTCTTAGACTACAATTTCATAACAGACAGTTTGGTATCCTCTAAGTTTATTTGGTGTTCCTCCCCAGCCCTCCCTCAGAGTTTTTCTATATAACAGCTGTGGCTGTCCTGGAGGTCACTCTGCAGACCGGAGATTCACGTTTCTACCTCCCAAGTGCTGGGAATAAAAGTGTGTGTCACCACCACCTGGTGTGATGTTCCTCTTTTAACAGCTTGAATTTTCCTTTGTATGCCACACTGACACTTTGATGACTCTGTCTTCACCAATCTTTTTCTGTGCAGTGTCCAATATACTAACTCCATTGAGTTAATTTTAAACTGAAGATATTATGTTTTGAGCCCTAGAAATTATATTTGAATTTTAAAAATGGTTTTAATTTATTTTCTTATTTGATTTATGTTTTTATTTATCTTTTTTGAAAGAGTTTAATGTTTGTAACTTACTGTCTTAATTTTAACTTCTGTGTCATTTTCTAAACACTAATATTTTTCTCAAATGTAGTTGGGATTATTTGAATTCTTTCTACATCTAATAACTACTTTTGTTGAATGTAGAACAATGTTAAATTGTTGATCTGATTTTTCATCTTTCTTTAGAGTGTTGAGTTTTGTTCTAAAAGACTGTTAACTTGATATTATTATGCAACCCCACATACTTTAAAGGCTTCAGTTTTCTAGGGTCTTTGTAATTGTTAATTTGTGAGCATGCTTTTGGGTATGCCTGTGAAGGCATTCCAGAGATGATTATACCGTGAATACTCTGAAATAATAAATGGAATAATTAAGTCCTTTGGAAGGTGGTGAAGGGTAGGGAATGAGGACTCCTTGGAGGCAGTTGATCACTGGGGGAGTATTCACAGGGTCATAGCTTTTTTTGGAGAATGGCTGTATTTCCTTCCATCTCACTCTGCTTCCTGTGAGGAATAGCTTGCCTCTGTAATATACCCCTGTACCATGATAATCTGCTGAAGTACATGGGGCTGAGCAACCATGCACTGAACCCTCTGGACTGGTGGACAAAACTAATCTTTCCTCCTTGTGGGTTCCCAGTGTTAGATGGACTTGGGAAAGAAAAGTAATTGTATTTTTAGTGAATTTCGTGAACATTTAGCTAGTTTCTCTCGTCTGGTTGGTTATAACATGAATGTGTCCCATGCACACGTAGGATCTATTAACTCTTTGGCTCACAGACCTCTGGCAGATGTTCTTTGGTCACTGCTTGCGAGGCAGTGTTGTGGAGTGATGGTGTACAAATATAAAGAGATCAGGGACACCCAGTGCAGTGAGCAGTGCCCTTTCTCCTTAAAACTCTTTATCAGATATTTTTATCCCTCAGATTCCAGCCACTTAGCTCTTCTTTTACTTCGATCCACATTTCATTATCACAGGAGGCTCCTATCTTAGCCTGGCACATCACATTCCTATTTTGGTGTCTGTCACAAAGTTACAAGTGGAAACTCAGGGACGCATTTCAATTATTTTCTAGTTTCTGAAATAAAAATTAAATTATTCCATCAAATTTCACAGTATTATCTAAAACTTTCAGTGACAAGGGTGGTAGGCTCCCTTAATTCCATCATATTTCAGAAATCACTTTAAAGCTAATTTTAATAGTTTTCACAGATTTAACAAGTGTGGACCACAAAGCCTGATGGAGAACCCCCAGGAGTGTGCTCACCTGTGATGTTACAGATGTTCTAGGGTAAACTATGATATTGGGCAGGTTTTTTTAAAGGGTGAAAGTCCAGAGGAAGATGGGCTCCTCATTTGGGAGACTATCATGGCTGTAAAATTTTGTGAAGTCCAAGATGACAGACTAGGTCCAAGGACACAGATGTAGTCACAGTATGTAGTGAACAGATTCACATAAGGTGAAATTTGTGAGGAATCCAGTCATAGCCATATGACTATCTGTCTTTAGGAGAGAGTTGTGATTGTGTGAATTCCAATTTTATTCCATTTTCAGACCACAACGGACTCAGAATCCTAAGGGAAATGTTGGCCAAAGGAGATTCATAGAGTTCCAAAGTTAATAGCATACTGGAAGCAGGAGAGATTGAACAAGGAAGAGGTAAGAGCAAAAAGAGAGGCTGGTTACTGACGTATACCCAGGAAGCCTTCAGAGATGACAAGTCAAATAAATAGACTGGATTGACAGTGCCACCATGATGCCTTTTATGTACAGAAAATTGAGGACAACCACCTATGTTTACAGGGCACGGAAGAGAGTGTGTGTGTGTGAGAGAGGGAAAATCCATTCATCTGTCAAATATTTTCTAGGCCTGTAGTTTACTAGGCACTGACATAGCAGTTTCCAGTGTTCTCAGTGAGAGAAACTGTTGACACACATGTATCTCCTGTAATCAGGGAAGAAGCCAAACGGCACATGCTCCTGGCGGTTTCCATGGCTGCATTCTATTCTCTGTCTGCATCCTGGTAAGTTTCGTCTCTCCCTCACCCTGCCTTTCCTTTCTGTTCCTTACGGCCTTACTGTTGGGAGATCCCCTTTACCACTCCAGAAACAGAATATGTTCATAACTCAGGTCGGGAGAAGTTGCATTATATTAAAGAGAAGGTTCTAGGAGTCAAGTGAAATTATTTCAATTCACCTTGTAGAGACAATTTACAGTCTTAAAATACTGGTTTTTATTTTCTGGAAAGGGCATTTTGGGACAAATAATATTTTATAACATCACTAGGGAGGATCTCTCTCTCTCTCTCTCTCTCTCTCTCTCTCTCACACACACACACACACACACACACACACACACACACACACACACACACCTCTTGTATTTGTTTTGAGGCGCTGGGGCTGAAATGTTTGGTGGCCCCTTTGACTACTGAAATGTAGCATCTACATTTATGAAGCTGTGCCCTGGCTGCTGTGTGGTGATCATGAAGCCCAATTTGCTAGGCAAAAGCATGGCTTTTGGAACATCAGATTGATGACCCAAGGTACCAGATATTTACCCAGCAATTATTATCCCTCAGTGGTTTAAAGTGGCTCTTCCCTGGACGTTAATTCTGACCCATGAAAAAGCTGGCTTGATCTTGTCACCAGAGAATTGCTTTGAGCAACAAGAAACAGGTATTTGAAGTAGGCTTTCACCATTATTCAGGAAATTTCTGATGCTGTCCAAAGTTGGTGATAGTCTTTGTTGAAATGCTTTATGAAAGATGTTGAGCATGTACTATATTTTTGGCATCATTTCATACAATGGCTATGACAAACACCAGGGCATTTCTACCTACACTTTAAACAGCCTGGCTGTTGTGTTTTCTTTTTTTTTTTTTTTTTTTTTTTTTTTTTTTTTTTTTTTTTTTTTTTTTTTTTTTTTTTTTTTTTTTTTTTTTTTTTTTTCCTCTGCAACTCCCCATCCCCTCCCTGGGCAGGGAGCATACAGTCCTATGGTCCCACTGACCCATTAATGCTTAGATCAGTCTCCACCTCTGGCCAAATCCAGTTCTTTCCCCTCTCCCTCAAGAGTGAGTCAGGTGTTCCTCTAGGTGGCATGGGATCCAAAGGGTCAGTCCAGGGTGTTTC